>CABFOV010003357.1:42389-66948 GCA_902141375.1 Timema poppense | reverse complement strand
TTTTTTAATTAATTTAAATATGACAGAGACCTCTTTTAACGATACTCTAAAGTGCTCTAGAAAGGTCTCAATGGTGTCTAACAGATGGCAGTACTAGCTCAATTGGAGTTAAAATGGGACTTTCCCCCCTTCTTCCCCTGTAGCCTTCTTATATTATCAATGGGTCGCCCCCCATCCCAGCCGCCCATGCCCGAGTCGCGCACCCTCTTGGAAAGTGTGGTATCACCTCCTTTGAATCAATGGACCCCTCAAGGTATGTGTACATAGTGGGGGGAGGCACAAAACTTGTATGTTTAAAAATTTAGATTTTTTTAGCGAGGAATGTTCTTAAGAGGAAATGAGCCCGCATTAGCTGAGAGAAGGATGAGAAAATTGGATGCTAACCTACCCCTCTCCCCCCATCCTACAATAGATTTTGTTGGGATGTGTACCCCAACCACCTCGTCAACAGTAATCCAGTTCAAGTGAACTTATCGCCTTAAACCCCGAGCTTTGGGTTGTTAAAAAAATGTGAGATACGGGTATTATACATTTAAAATGAATTTTTGAATAAAGTTTTCTTTAATATATGATTTTTAGTAAGAATGTAACTTTAATAGTTAGTAAAAGAGTTATAAATGTTGTGGTTGTTTATTGGCCTTCACCTCTCTCTGTTATCTGATAATACCATTTCCTTTAATTTAGATAACGAGGAAACGGCTGAACCGATTTTGAAAAACGAACACACATTTTTAAGGTTAGAGGTCCAGGATGTCGGAAAAAATTGTAGCTTCCAACGAAAACCCGATTTACTTAGAGCATTTCCAGCTTTTCCTTTTGTGTGAGCTGTTGCTCATCTGCATAATAATTCTTTGTTTATATCACCATGAAAATCATGATTTTTGTACGATTGTATATCTGCCAATAAAATACTTCTCTTTGGTTTGAACTTAAAAAAAAATAACGACTCGATTCTTACTTTTTTAGTAGTATGTTTCAACAATAGATAGAGTTGGAAGAGGGGTAGTTTTTAAAGTTTTAATAGTGGTGTGAAGGGGGAAAAAAATATAAGTTTTGCTTTTTATTAAACACCGAACGCTCAAAATCAATGTGAGGTTGATGATATTTAACGAATAAACCTTTAACTAGAAAGTCGAGTGAGGTTTCAGTCTATGTAAATTCTCCCAATAAACATTTTTGAATATATTTTAGCGAGATAATCTCCAGCCATCCATCCCCTTTTATGTGGTGTGTATTTTATCATAACAAGTACATACATGTAGGAAATATATTCAGTTGAAGCAAGGGTGTGTATTTTATCATAACGTGTAGGAAATATATTCAGTTGAAGCAAGCCACCATTTAAGAATGACCATTCTAACTTTCCCGTGAAAATAACTTTAAGGTTACTTTACATAATCGGGTATTTCCAAATTTGATCAAATCTCCGCAGCTATTTGAGATACGAGGTAACGCATCATTGTAAAATGTAAAGTAGTAACAGTAGTAGTACTGTTAAAAATAATATTTTATTTGAAATATATTTTTATAAAATCAATAGGTTCTAATTTATATTTTTTTAGGTTTTTGAAATATTTAATTGATTGTTATGCCCTTTGATGGACAGAGATGTTCCTCTTTTCTCAATGTTTCTGTAACAATGTGTACTATTTCATTTAGGCTATTTGGTGGAGTGTTTCTGCAACAATGTATATTATTTCGTTTCATAAATATTTTTTACGAGTTTTCGGTAAATGTGTTTATTTTAGTATAAAAAGGAGAGAAAGTCTGTGTGGTGCACCGTACCATTTATTTGTGTAGTTGTTGCAACCAGTACATTATTGAAGTCATAGGTTGGTTGCCTAATCTGTCGACATGAGCCGAGTTCAACTGATGACAGTGCGATGGTGTAACATGTATCCCATGCTCTTGTTTTATAAATTACCAACTTACAATGGAACACATCACAGCCCCCCATAAAGATTACAAATAGTTTTAATAAAAGGTTAATCATCATAAGGTGTGGTTCCGCCTCTTGGTAGGTCCAGTTATGATACTCCTCCAAGTCCCATCATGAGGTGTGATTCCGCCTCTAGGTAGGTCCAGTTATGATACTCCTCCAAGTCTCATCATGAGGTGTGATTCCGCCTCTTGGTAGGTCCAGTTATGATACTCCTCCAAGTCTCATTCATGAGATGTGGTTCCGCCTTTTTGTGGGTCTAGTCATGATACTCATCCAAGTCTCATCATGAGGTGTGGTTCCGCCTTTTTGTGGGTCCAGTCATGATACTCCACCAAGTCGCTCATCATGAGATGTGGTTCCGCCTTTTTGTGGGTCTAGTCATGATACTCACCCAAGTCCCATCATGAGGTGTGGTTCCGCCTTTTTGTGGGTCTAGTCATGATACTCACCCAAGTCCCATCATGAGATGTGGTTCCGCCTTTTTGTGGGTCTAGTCATGATACTCCTCCAAGTCTCTAATAAAAAGGTGTGGTTCCGCCTCTTGGTGGGTCCAGTAATAATACTCCGCCAAGTCGCTCATCATGAGATGTAGTTCTGTTTCTCTCAGTTATGTACAGAATGTGTTAATAATTGTACAGAACTACTAGCTGGAGGCTCTGGAATAACAGGTAGCAAGGAAACCCTGGAAATATACTTCACATCTCCTATGTAGGGGAGGAGATTCTTGTATTGTTATCATTCAATAGGTATAGTCTTAAAAGAAACCAAACTTTGTCAAAACATATTGTATCATGAAGTATTACACCATATTGAGGAACAACGCTAGAAACCACAGGTTCTAGACAGCATTTATTCCAGTTCGGAGGTCTTGTACATGAAATAATCTTTGGTGAGGCATCCTCGAGAGATGTTAATGGTAAATTATTTGACGAGACCAACGATATTGGAGCATTTCGATCAGATTACTTTATATCCTGATACACAGTAAGGGCTGTCCCATGAAATGTCTTTCTTTATATAGCACAATGTGTAAACCTATTAGGTATAAAATCTGGTGGTATGTGCACGTGATTATTTTCATCCATTCTATTCACAATACTTTTTGCAATATCTGTTCCTAATCTCAGGTTA
The DNA here is from genome assembly GCA_902141375.1 of Timema poppense. Taxonomy (NCBI): domain Eukaryota; kingdom Metazoa; phylum Arthropoda; class Insecta; order Phasmatodea; family Timematidae; genus Timema; species Timema poppense. Next base: position 63,875 of record CABFOV010003357.1, on the reverse strand, counting down.
TATGAGTAATCAATACTGCACCCTAAGTTATACATTAGTTTTATCAAACATTTACTACGTGTTGGATTATGAATGGTCAAACCACAAGCTACCTGAAGCGGTAAGTCTCGGCTATGTTGCAATTTTAAAGAATTTTTGTTTTCTACTTGTCTTCTAGAAAGACAGTTTGACATGAGCATCTGTGACATATTGAGTGCTTGTCTCTGTACGTCTTCGTCCTTTGCAATTTTTTCTGAATAAATATTAATTTTTCCTGCAATAAACCATTTGAAGAACATTTTAATTTCTTTTGGAATAATTTATGTGAGGTTTTCTAGAATAGCACCATCAAATTTCCATGATTTTTCTTTCTGAATGTAACTTCTAATAATACTCGCAGATTCAAGCATTAATTTAATTCTCTCATAATTCCATCTCCATAACATTCCGCTTCAGCTACCAGTTTGTCTCTAGTGCATTTAATTGAAACTCTTTGCGGTTTGTTAACCTGGTTCGGACGAGATAATTCAATATCTTTGTCTGATAGTTCCATTTAATGAAAGCTTTGAGTTGTTTGCGTGTCATAACATCATTTTGTACATTGTTTGAAGAACAAATATTCAAATATGTTTCTTCCAAGACATCCATGGTAAATATTTGCCCCGAAGACAGCCCCTGCTCCGGTATATTTATAAACTCTACAGATGCTGAAATTGCAGCAACCTCGTTCTTTTTTCTCACGATTTTTAGTCCTATGTCAGTATTTCTCGATCGAAGGACATTAGCTACATGGTTTGTCCAACATTTGGCCTCATTTGGATCTACTGCTTCGCTTAGCCGTTCTCGCAAAAGTCACCATTACTTATTTCAACAGCATGATGCAAGTTTTTTTCCAGCAATATCGGTCGACACTTTAAGTTCATTATTTTAGAGCCTGATTTGTCGCAAAAAAATAATCTTTTTCATAATTTCTCATTTGAGATCGTGTAAATTTAATGGAATTATTTTCAGATGTAGTCGCACATCCCTCTTTCAATGACTAATTTAATCTTTTATTGTACTTTTTTTTTAATGATTCGATATCCTTTTTATGGGTCATACGATAACACGACCTATGCCATGAAATGTTCTGTTTTGCATAGAATTTACACTGAAATCACTGTCAAACTGTTTGACTATTTTTAACACTGTTTGTCACCGTTATATTTTCGTTCAGTTATACAATCAACAAGTTTCTTGTGACTGACATTTGTTGGTTGGGATACTAGTTTTTCAGACAATGAAGAGCTACATAGGAAGCGACTAGGTTCATTGCGTGTCTTCCTTTTCTTCGCCAAGTTACAATAATTTACAGCACCCATTATTCAAGCTCATTCAGGTTATTTATACAGGCTATCTGAAAAAAATAAATTATATTATTGATTGAATAAGTAAATATAATGATATATGGTTTTATTGTGATATTTGCCCCACGATTGGGCATCAATTATAATTATACAAGCCCTCGATTGGGCATAACTATAGCGGTTTCCGAATTTTTGTTGATGGTGCGAATGTGAACGATACCGGGTTTTGTGATGATGACGACATGGGTATGCCTTACTGCGCACTTTCACACGGTTATGTGATCTGGTTATATGTGATTCTTATAAAATGAGTAAGACTTTTAATGTTGCACACGATTTATTTATAAGATTACACCCTCAGTTCTGTAAATTTGGTATTAAAGTGATACAATTTCTGTGTGATAATATTATTTTTCTGTGTCAAGATAATTATTTTCTGTATTATAAGTACGGTGTATTGTGTCTGAGTACTGTGTACTGTGTAGATTTATGCTACTGTCTGATATTAAGGGCACAAACTGCTTATATATGACCTACCCCTTGCTTCTTGGACCCGTTGTCACCAGTGTTAAAACTAACTAATAGGAGAACGAACTCCTGGCAACCTGATGTTGTGAAGGCTAGCTTCCTATTGGGTAAAGGTTCGCATGATTTTTCAAATACAACGGAGTTAGTCTTTTAAAGAAAGAAAGTTTTAAGGCGCAATACATTGAAATTACTTATGAAAACGCGTGATTCTCCATGGATGAAGTATTAAAAGGAAACTTTAAATATAGTTATTTAAATAAATATACACTTCATCCATGACTTTTTGATGAGAGAGGTCCAAAACAGCATCATTACATAGTTAAAGCACTGACGTCACAACTAACAATTTTTAAAGCTTGGCTACAGTGTAGTTTACCATATAAACATAATGTTTATATCACTTAGAGAAATAAATTCATATATACTATATAAAATAGTTCGTTAATGGTCACTAGTCCAAAAAAACCAGTTAAAAACATTTTTTGTGTAGAATTTTATAAGGATTATTTTTTTGTAATACGTATCTTCGTCATACACTTTGTATTTTCCGAGATAAACAAGAAAACCGCAAATCAGTTACGGCAGAGTGGTGGCCACTTTTTTTTCCGTATAAGTTTAATCGTCTACCAGTGGCAAACTCCCACCATCGCAATATTGATTCTCCATATAATAATGAAGATATTGACACCACTCCCGTGCTTGAATCATCAACTTTCCCACGGAACATTGTTTTTATACATTAGCAAACCCACTAATAAGGTGTCTGTATGTCTGTCCATCCAGAGTTTTTCTCAAACTTCCCGATAATGTACAAAGTTGAAACATCGCACACTGATTACTTAAGTTCTATAGTTACACACAAAATTCTTAAAACTGAAAATTTTGCAGAAGGTGGCAAAATAAGGTTTTGTCAGAATATAATAGTATAACAGTGTCCTGGTCAAAATAAACAAAAAAAGGGGGATAGTTTTACACTAGAGCCCATCGTTAATGTTCACAAATACAGGCCCGAATTAACAGAGAACGGGGTGGGGGGAAGGGATGCGACCGGGGCTATCACCCTGGGGTCTCAAAAGACTGTTTGAATAAAAAAAACTATTTTGGCTCTATCAATCACAGTCATGATGAGATCTTAAAAATAAATAAAATTTTACTTAATATGGTTTTTAAATTTGTATTTATTTCTGACAGAATAATATCTACTTACCAATGTAAATATTACAGACTGTGATTTTCAAAACATAAACATTGCTAGATCACAGTGAGTCTAGTGGCTACATATGGAATTATAGATATTAATTTATTATGATAACATTTCCTAATTTAAATAGTACCTTTAACATTAAACAGTTAGTTAATTGAAGAAAATAAATGATGTTAAAACGAAGAAAAGTAAAATATGCGATCTATTTATGGTCGGGACTTAAACATTTTACAGCCCCAAGGCCTGCATAGATATAAACCCGGCCCTACCCAAAATAAGCCTATATATTTATATAGGCCCCTGGGCACTCTAGACTGGAACTTATCATCAAATAACTAAGCATTTAACGAATAGCTTTATTTTAGTTTATAGTTTCGGCAACCCTTAAGCAAGCCAGGCTTGTGGTCATTTGGCTATAAGTAACCAAGTTGTTGATTTGGCAGAGGAGGTAAAATCACTTAGTGAGTGCAAAGAGGCGAGAAGATATTGGATCAAAGGAACTGCATGCAAAAAGAAACGGGGATAAGCTATTGTTATCCTGTGGAGGCCACCTCGACTAAACATGACCAGTAGCCAGCCAGGTCAGTCTGGGCGTTGTAAATAACAGGGGACAGACAGAAAGAATGTATCGTCGGTTCATTCTTGGCAGTAAAAATAAAACAACCTTCAACAAGGTGATTGATATACATGAATAACAGGACCAACCTTTAACAAGGTGATTGATGTACATGAATAACAGGACCAACCTTTAACAAGGTGATTGATATACATGAATAACAGGACCAACCTTTAACAAGGTGATTGATATACACGAATAACGGAACCAACCTCCAACAAGGTGATTGTTCTACATGAATAACAATATCAACCTCCAACAAGATGATATACACGAATAAAAATATAAACCTCCAACAAGGTGATATATATTAATAACAAGACCAACTTCCAACAAGGTAATATACATGAATAACATGACCAACCTCCAACAAGGTGATATAAATGAATAACAAGACCAACCTCCAACAATAAGATATACACGAATAACAAGACCAACCTCCAACAAGGTGATATACACGAATAACAAGATAAACATCCAACAAGGTGATATACATGAATAACAAGACAAACCTCCAACAAGATGATATACACGAATAACAAGATAAACCTCCAACAACGTGATATAAATGAATAACAAGACCTACCTCCAAAAAGGTAATATACATGAATAACAAGATATACCTCCAACAACGTGATATAAATGAATAACAAGACCAACCTCCAACAAGGTAATATACATGAATAACAAGACCAACCTCCAACATAGTGATATACATGAATAACATGACCAACCTCCAACAAGGTGATATAAATTTATAACAAGACCAACTTCCAACGAGGTGATATACATGAATAAAAAGACCAATCTTCAACAAGGTGATATACATTAATAACAAGACCAACCTTCAACAAGGTGATATACATGAATAAAAAGACCAATCTTCAACAAGGTGGTATACATGAATAACATGACCAACCTCCAACAAGGTGATAGACATGAATAACAAGGCCAAGTCCATGGGCGCAGAGGTTGTGGGGAAGGTTTATAATGTTCAAAACCCACCCTCCCCCTAAAATAGTTCAAAGTTTTTAATATGAATCTTAAAGATGGTCTTGTATCAAACCTAAAATAACTTATATAGTCCTTCACTTTTCGAAAGTTTGCCAGGCAAAAACCACTTCAGATAGCTTCAAAAGGCACATCATTTTCAAAAATTTTCGGGTGAGTATCACTCTAGATGGCTTCTAGAGGAACCCTAGTTTTAAAAGAAGTACCCGTAGGGGTACACTCCAAATAGCTTCTATGTGCATATGATATTTTTTAATCCACTTCAATTAGCTTATGAGAGCATTAACTTTTCAAATATCTGTTGGGGGAAGATCGGTTTCAATGGCTTCTAAGACCATCTAATTTTAAAAATTTGCTGGGGGAAAACTATTTTTAAATAGCTTTTAGAAACATCTGATTTTAGAAAAAAAATCAGGTGAAGAACGGTCTAAATAGCTTCCAGGGCATTCCAAATTTTAAAAAAAATTATGGGTGAAGACCATTTTAAATCGGTTCTAGGGAGTCTAATTTATTTTTAAAATACCTAGAGAGTACGTCTTAAAATAACTTTTAGAAGAATTAAAAATTTCAAAAACGTGCTGAATTAGGACTACTCCAAATAGCCTCTTTTAGTAGGCTTATCCAAATTAAACAGCCGTTAAAATAGTATAATTTCAAAAATTCTCTAAATGAGGATTACTACAAATATCTTCTAGGAGCATCCAATTTTATTACATAACTGGGTGAGAGGAGGCTATAAGGGTCCTAAATTATTTATTTTTTACTTTCTCTGACCCCCCTCCCTTTGCCCCTCTTCCCCTCTCACACAAATAAAGTTCCACCACTACTGTATAAAATAACAATGGTCTTATTTCTTGGGGTTTATTAGTAAGTTTTAGCATTATGTGACATAGCATGACATTACGATTTTAAGCCCCCCCCGCCCCACCCCTCGAGTTAAATTCTCCCTACACTCATGACATCAACTTTAAAAAAGATGATATTCATGAAATAACAGGAACACGTTACATTCACACGTCTACTATAGAGGTGGTACACAGTTTGTGGCCTTTCTTCATGATATTATTGGCATGAGCGAGAACTAAAGAGCCCAACCATTTGGTTGGGGAAGGTATTTTTACATATTTTACAGAGTTCTTTTACATGCCACAATTGACATGGGACCGACGGCTTTACTTCCCCACCAAAGGAAGTTGCGCTACGGATTTTTATCGCTCAATAAAAATACGTTGACCTCACTCGGTGCTGGGTTTGAACCCGCGAGCATCGGGTTTTGAGGCGAGCACTTTACCTCAAGACCACTAAGGTTGACAAAGGTATTACACTGTCATATTTCTTTTATTAAAGAAAAAATGTTTATTTTATAAAATACGTTATTTGAGATTTGACCATCTGTGTGGTTTAGTGGTCAGAGTTCCTGGCTACAGATACAGAGATCCCGGGTTCAATCCCTGATGCTTCTAGATTTTCGTTGAAGCAGTGAATGTGGAACGGGGTCGACTCAGCCTCGTGAGGACAAATGAGGAGCTACTTGACTGAAGAAGTAACGGCTTTGGTCTAGAAAACTGAGATTCAAGGCTGGAGGGTTCCTTGTGCTGACCACACGGCAACCTCTAACCGCAGAAGTTGACACTATCTTCGCCAACATGCGACCGGCCGCTCAGTCGGTATAGCTCGATCGCGGGATGATGCCATGGAGTTTTTGTCGCCACCTTTGATAAATATGTATGTCATTAGACCCTATATCATATTCTCTTCAAAGTTTGTGAAATATAGGTGAATATGAAAATGGATACCATTCATGTTAAAAATATTTACTAATGAACCATGAAAATTCTAAAAAGATTTGGCCACTCAAGTTGCGATACTAATTAAAGAAAAAACACACTTGTGCCTAAGGCCGGTGTCACACTATGCGTTTTTACCGGTCCAGCAAACCGGTCCGATTCAACCGCAATGTAGGAACACATTGTTTTAAGAGTGTTCTAATGGATGAAAAAATATACTTACTAAAATTTCAATTTTAAGTGATCAATTATGATAGAGTGGGGTGAGCTAACCTCCCCTCCAACCCTTGTAGGACCGAATGACACTGGTGAAAGGTAATATTGTTGCCACTTGCCATTAGGAGTTAGTTTTCCTTAGAGAAAGGTAGTGGCGGCTCGTGTATAGGCACTGCGGAACTGCAGCACCCCTTATTTCAACTTGATATTATCGATAACATTTAATATAATTAGTCCTTTTTCCTTTAATTCTTTATTTATTTTTGTAGTACAATATATTCCTTAAGCTTAATGTCAGTACTTCAGTAGCCATCCCCTAGTTTATGAAAAAGATTCAAAAATCTTTGTATGGAACTGTGCGCCTCACAGTGCCAGTGAGGTGGCATTTGACTGTTGTGCGCATGCGCACATAGGAAGAGGGTGGGGAGGATTGGGGGACTGCCAGGTAGAGAGAGCACTGTTGCTCTCGCAGTGCCAGCTCTGGCGTGATTATGGAAGGAAGTTTTTTTTTACTCAGCGTGTGTTGTGCTTAAAAACCGTGTAACATATTCTTGAATGTGATTAAGTGTAGAAGAGTGTAGAATTAGATTATTATTCTGCTTCCAACTATTCTATTTGATTCATTTTTTTCCCGGTTCTTTTATTTAACAGAACACTTTAACCATGGCTTTGCATCTCCAAGAAATAAGTTTTGTGACTGTAAGTGAACTTCAACAGCTTAAGTTTTCACGGCTATCTTTCCATGAGAAAGTTACAGTTAAGAAAAGAGGTCGTTCAACACCTGATATTCTAATATCTCATCCAGGCAAAAGGAACAACAAGAAATATATTCGTAACTTTAATTCTGAATAATACCAAAGGAAAAGTTGACTTTGCGGCTGTGAAGTAAAAAATGCACTGTTTTGCTTCCCGTGTTAGCAGCACCCCCACTAATTTTAGCTACGAGCCGCCACTGGAGAAAGGGTATATTTGTTCCTCCTTTAGATGTTTATCGCATATTAAGAAAGGTGTACTTAGGTCCTTGTTCCTGAATGATCTGCAATAAGTGACAGTTATGAAGGCTAGCATACAACCTTCTCTCTTTAGGTTTAGTTTCTACTTTCTCCCTCTAGTGCTACCATCGAATTTTGTCTCTGCTAGGAAGGGGAGAGAAGGGAGCTACAGTAGCTCCATGACTTCTTTGGTGCTGACTGACAGCTGACAGCTGACAGCTAAATGCTTTGAAAAGTTACCAGACCAAATTATATATCCCTACGCTGAACCATATGATCTGAAAAAACATGTGTTTAGCAACTGTCACTTCCGACAGTCAAAATTTAGGTATATACCTAAATGTTGACTGTCAGAAGTCAGCTGTGAGCTGTCAGTCAGCACCAAACAAGCCATGGGGCTACTGTAGCTCAGTTATCCAGTAACACAGTGACTAAGATAAGCTTGTTGGGTTAAATAAATCGTAGTTTGGGAATTTCTTCTTTATATAAATAAAACCTAATTTAAGGCATTTTATATTAGTTCTTACATTTTCAACTTATTATAACGTGCACTTTATTAATCGACTAATTATATCAGAGCATGAATGACAAACTAGCTTACTCCATAACAGTCACAACAAGAACAAGACACCCCTCGCTCCCCCCCCTCCCCCCCTCCCCCCCAGCTATCAAATCGTCACTGCGAGAGGAAAATCCCAATTTTATCAATGGTAATTTTATCGAACATGAAGGGAATCGATCCAAATACTCTTGGTTCAGAATAAGACCAAATAAGACCATTATTATAACATTATTTAAAGGAAGTTATCTACTTAAGTACATATAATATATTGTTTAATGAAGACATAGAAAACTAAAATACATTTACTGTTTTCACCAACCGTGATGTCGAAGATCAAATCTCATTCGAATTAATTAGGAAAGGTTTTAATACTACCTATGGATTAAATCGTTAAAACGCCCTTGTTTCAAATTATGATCAAATAAAATATATCAACAAAATGTGTATTCCCATAGTTAATTTTGTGTTGGTTCCCCTAGGAGCCAAATTTAATAATTTATATGCCATGAGCCCTCACATTTTTAAAGCACCCCCACCCCCTTTTTTTTTTCTCAGCGCACGTGTTTTTAAAACCTTTTTGTTTGTACTGTAAAATTTTAAAATGGTTAAATTAGCGATTTAGAGGTGGGTAATTGGAGTTATAAATAACTAGTCGATAAAATAAATATAGAGTATCCTCTTGATTTAAAAAAAAATTAGAATAGATTAAAACAATAGTTATTGCTCTTTTGTTTGCTCTCATTTTAAGTACACGGGTGTCGAAGTGGTTAAAAAAATCTACTTCTTAAAAATTAATTACAAGTGATCAACTATGAATTATGTAAAATAACCCCCCTTAACCCCCTCCCAGATTGAATGACCCCGGTGGAAGATAATATTGCTGGCATTCTGAGTTCTTTTTCAAAGCAAGGGTGTATTATAGTCGTTATAGATTCAAATTATCTATAGGAAGTTACTTTAGTAAATATACTTTTAATATAGACTAAAACGTATTTTATTATCTTGATATAATATCATAGAAAACTAAAATGTAGGCCAAGGTGAAATTTTTCGATGACAATAAGGTTGAGCTTCAAATATCATTCAGATTTATTGAGAAGGGGGGGGGGGNAAGGTTGAGCTTCAAATATCATTCAGATTTTTTGAGAGGGGGGGGGGGGGGCGTCCTAGCTATGGATTGAATTGTAAAGTAGCCTTTGTATTCAAAATTATGCAATAACATTTTTGTTATCAATAACCAGTATATTTGGGCATTATCATCTATTGTCAGTTAATTCCTTAGGAACAGATGTCTCGTCTTTTCTATTTTTAATGTGAAATTTATTTTTAAAGTAGATACATTATTCTTTAATATATAAAGTTGGTCAAGCAAAGCTATATATTACAAGCGTCTTTTTGACGATGATCTTTAGCAGCATAGAGAAAGGATATAATAGGATAGTAATAGTTTCCTCTGCTGATTCTTTGACCAAATTTGATTTTTATCTTTATTTTTTGATATTTTTAATATTTAATACAACTTTAATAATAATGAGGATGGGTATTTACATAGAAAAATGGGGAATTAGATATATATTTGATTACATAAAAAGAAAACAACAGTTACTTCTCTGCTACAATATCTCAGAATAGAAATTTGAAAGAAAATTAAATCTAATATTACAAATTAATTGAGCACGGAACTCTTTCTTTCTCGGGACCTCTGGGTCATGTTGGAAGAAATATATCTTCACCGTCTAATCTCCTCAAGAACATTAAAACAATTAAAACTAAAATAAGGACATTGTATTCGTCGAAGTCGTTATAGCAAAATAACCAAACTTTATTCTAAAATATTTACGTATCAGACAAAAATATTTGAATTTACGAATAAATTGTTTATGGTGTTATACACAAACTTTATAATCTAAAAATTATATTATTTATGTAACAAGATAAAAATTAAATTAACAAATATAAACACTCTCAAAAAGACAGGTTTCTTTGTAATAATAAATGTTTGGTTTTTCAAAATTCGTGTGTACAATCTCATTCCAATCTTTATACGCTCATCTGTAGCAAGTTAATATGTCACACACACAAATATATTGAGCTCACAGTTAATAATTTTCAGAAACCAATTAAATAAATGATGTTAATTAAAACTTTAAATGCTTAGTATTAATTTTATTTTTCGAATTTAAAACATTATCAGAAACTATTATTCTGAGCGATAAATTGGTTCAATTAATCCAATTAATCATTCCCCTTTAAACTCATTTCAGCAAACATAAGATCAAAAACAGATTTTAAGTTGGATAAATCTCCAGCCTACATAAAGTTTAATTTAAATAAGATTGATTATTTAGGTTAAAAAAAATGTATATCCATGTTAGATTAGCAAATATTAATGGTCTAAGGGTATAATCAAGTAGTGTGACCAAAATAGTACTAAAAATTCTGTATTCACAATAAATACGGCGAAGACGTGATTTAAACTCACCAGGGAAAATAGTTTGGATATTGTAGGTGGTGAACACACGCTTCTTAATAACAATCCAGTAAATATAAAGAGGTGACATGTTATAACTATTCACTAGGAAAAACAACATGGTGTTTGCAGGTGGTAAAAACTGGCTTCTTTACAATAGTAGAGAAAAGATCTGCATCGAGTTAATTAATTCAGATGAAAATCGAGCACTAACCAGCACTAACGTAGCACAAAATATGGATGTTAAAAAAAAAAAAATCTCAATTATTTCTTAGTCCAGGGGGCCAAGGAGATATATTCCTATCCACCCAAATGAAATCGTGAATTAGTGCCTTAAATTTACAGCACTAACCAGCACTAACGCACCACAAACTATGGAATCTTTCAAAAACCGGGTGGCTAAAAATCAGATAACCAGGGTGGTATGTATCAATGACTCTCCTCTCCAGTGTTGGCTCGTGTATAGGCACTGCGGAACTGCAGCACCCCCTATTTCCACTTGATAATATCGATAACATTTAATATAATGAGTCATTTTTTCTTTAATTCTTTATTTATTTTAGTAGTAAAATATATATTCCTTAAGCTTAATGTCAGTACTTCAGTATCCATCCCCCAATTTATAAAAAATATGCAAAAATCTTTGTATGGAACTGTGCGCTTCACAGTGCTAGCGACGTGGTGTTTGACTGTTGTGCGCATGCGCACATAGGAGGGGGGGGGAGGAAGGTGGGACTGCCAGGTAGAGAGAGCACTGTTGCTCCCGCAGTGCCAGCTCTGGCGTGATGGTGGAAGGAAATTTTTTTTAATCAGCGTGTGTTGTGCTTAAAAACTGTGTACCATATTCTTGAATGTGATAAAGTGTAGAAGAGTGTAGAATTAGATTATTATTCTACATCCAGCTATTATATTTGTTTAATTTTTTTCGGTTCATTTATTTAACAGAAAGACTAAATGCGTTTGCGTACTTTCAATGGAGAAAAATTTCCTCAATTGTCATCCAGAGATCAAGGAGAAAATTATTGAACTTTTTGCGCAAATTAAAATAAGAAGAACGGATTTCATTTTTAAATGACTAGATCAAGCTTGAACTGTAACAATTTAAGATAAAGTAAGTAAAATAGTTCTTTTTGTTAAGATTTGATCAAGTTCCTGAATAAATTTTCTTTTTATACATGTTGTTTTCCTTTTACACTATTTTAAAACAAAGGCTAACCATTTTCTGGAGCAGCACCCCCACTAATTTTAGCTACGAGCCGCCACTGCCCCTCTCTGTTACTAATGACATGCCCTCCGCTCCCCATTCCCTATTCCAAGCTGTCAATGGACAGACCAAAAGAGAGATTATTAATTTTGTTGCTGCTTTTGAGTGAGTAAGCCTCAGTAGGTAGAAGGAATTGTTGAGAGAATGAAAGTTTGGAGTATTCCGGCGGAAGGGGGTACGGAGACAGTACATAAAAGTCCTGTAAGAGTTCGCTTAAAGGATAATCAAGGTAATCAGCTATTGCCCGCAAAAGTGCGTTAAGCGAGGTAATGATTCAAAGCTGTGGACAGCATGAGTGGCTTTGAACTGATTCAGCATATATATTTGAAATACATTAAAAAAATTTAAATAGTAAGATCTAAAGAAAATAAATCATTACAAAGGGCTATATAAAAATGTGATTTTTAAATGTAATAATAAATATTAAATATTTTATAAAGTAATAAAGCGATCATATTGTATTCTTTACAAGATCATCTGTAGCAAGTCATTATAACAATTACAGAATATCCTCTACTTAAAATGAATATTTTTTGAGATACCTATTAATCTAATTCTTTTAATTAAAACGTCAATTTGATCAAATTAAAAAATTATTAAAACTTAAAAAATAAAATAATGAAAGTATACCACAGGCAGAATCTGATATTTGGAGCCAACAGTTCAATTTCTGTAAAAGTTTCCAAGACTTCAACCCCCTCAAATGGGAGTTGTTACCCTACTCCGGTGCTGCTGTACTCACCGGAAGCCACCGCATCGTGCCGCGGCGTGGCGGGATACCCGGACAACCGGATAGCTGCAAAAAGACATTCATTCAAGAGCAGGTGGTCACACGGTGCGGTCTTGACAGTTCATTCCTTGCTTGTGTGCGATATCGACAGATAATGTAATGCTCAATCTTTCCTCTGAACTTATTGCGCTCCTAAATGTTGTCTTCTGTTTGGTTTTGTGCGGGCGCATTATGTTGAACAATTCATCAAATGAATTTGTTTACATGTGGCAATACTAAAACAAAATGTATTTCATGTTACCGATTATTACCATAAACTGTAGTAACATTTTCTCTAGACTCTTATTTGGTAGGTGACCTGGCGGTCTAGAGGTAAGGTGTCAGACTTCTATGCTGGCGACCGGGGTTCAATCCTCGGTCCCGGCAAAGATTTATCTGATTATCAAACACTTCCTTCACCTCTGACAAGACATCTTGTGAATGTGGGGAATGCCAGGCCTCCACCGTGGTTCGGATTCCACGTTAAACTGTAGGTCCTCCATTTCATCTCACAATCACCCTACCATTGCACATTGCACAAGTGCGTATAAACCGAACTAGTAGTAAGACGCGGTGCTAATAATAATAATCTTGTTTGGTGTAGAGGGGGTGAACCCAATATTTACGTACTACTGGATCTTTCAGTAATCCTTCAGCTTCAAGAGAACAAATAGTTTTCAATTGGGAAAATATTACTTTTCACTGCTTTAGGAGAACTTGTGGGATGCTCTATCCTTTCCACCGGACCGATGTGACTCGTTTGAGGAAATCCCGTCAAACCGGGCCCGGTAAAAACGCATAATGTAACACCAGCCTAAGAGCAGAGTTTGTCTCTTCATACTGTACAATTACATTTTTAACTGCTCTGCTCTCAGATTTCACCATTTTCTTTGATAACATCCTATAGCATTTTCTAAAAAGTAAATCTTTTATGAAATATATTTTATGAACCGTCAATGTTACATCGTATTTCTCTTATTTAAGTTATCTCAGGAGAAACACGAAAGCAAGGTGAATGCGGTTGGAATGAGATATCTAAGAAACGTATGTGGAAAAACTCGTATGGACAGAGTCAGTTATGAATGGGTGCTGAAGGCGAGGGGTTTAAAAAGGAGTCCAATATGTATTTGGGAAAGAAGCGTCTTACGTTGGTTTGGACGTGTTGAGAGGATGAGTGTGGAGCAAGTGACAAAGCAAATATAGTGTGTGGATAGAAAGGAAGGGGTAGGTCATGTGGCTAAATATTGTGGACGAATGTGCGAAAAAGAGAAAAATTAAGAGTTTTAAGAATAAAAGAGCCCATATGATTCGGTGTATGGATATTGTTGAAACGAAAGGAGTATGGAATACGCATAATTTCTTACTTACCCCGCAAGGGAACGGCGTGGTTATGTATGTGTGTATGTATGTCTGTATGTGCTTTTATAAAATGAATCAGAGTACTACCGGCCATAAGAATGTTCCGTCTTAACGGCTGGTGTTGTTTTTAACTAGGTTTATAAATACCCTCCTATTGTTTGAGAAGTTCCCTTCCCCGGACATTTGAAATAGCCACGGCCTCGTCATTCCCAGGAAGTAGCAACACAAGCTACTGTTACCTCGAGATTTCAAATAAACTACCTCCGGGGAAACAAGCTTAGGGACAGGATGATCACAACATGGTGAGTGGCTAGTACCTGGTCATGTGTAGGGACAGGATGATCACAACATGGTGTGTGGCTAGTACCTGGTCATGTGTAGGGACAGGATGATCACAACATGGTGTGTGGCTAGTACCTGGTCATGTGTAGGGACAGGATGATCACAACATGGTGTGTGGCTAGTACCTGGTCATGTGTAGGGACAGGATGATCACAACATGGTGTGTGGCTAGTACCTGGTCATGTGTAGGGACAGGATGATCACAACATGGTGTGTGGCTAGTACCTGGTCATGTGTAGGGACAGGATGATCACAACATGGTGTGTGGCTAGTACCTGGTCATGTGTAGGGACAGGATGATCACAACATGGTGTGTGGCTAGTACCTGGTCATGTGTAGGGACAGGATGATCACAACATGGTGTGTGGCTAGTACCTGGTCATGTGTAGGGACAGGATGATCACAACATGGTGTGTGGCTAGTACCTGGTCATGTGTAGGGACAGGATGATCACAACATGGTGTGTGGCTAGTACCTGGTCATGTGTAGGGACAGGATGATCACAACATGGTGTGTGGCTAGTACCTGGTCATGTGTAGGGACAGGATGATCACAACATGGTGTGTGGCTAGTACCTGGTCATGTGTAGGGACAGGATGATCACAACATGGTGTGTGGCTAGTACCTGGTCATGTGTAGGGACAGGATGATCATAACATGGTGTGTGGCTAGTACCTGGTCATGTGTAGGTACAGGATGATCACAACATGGTGAGTGGCTAGTACCTGGTCATGTCTAGGGACAGGATGATCACAACATGGTGAGTGGTTAGTACCTGGTCATGTGTAGGGACAGAATGATCATAACATGGTGTGTGGCTAGTACCTGGTCATGTGTAGGGACAGGATAACAATATGGTGTGTGGCTAGTACCTGGTCATGTGTAGGGACAGTATGATCACAACATGGTGAGTGGTTAGTACCTGGTAATGTGTAGGTACAGGATGAACACAACATGGTGTGTGGCTAGTACCTGGTCATGTATGGGGACAGAATGATCATAACATGGTGTGTGGCTAGTACCTGGTCATGTGTAGGTACAGGATGAACACAACATAGTGAGTGGCTAGTACCTGGTCATGTCTAGGGACAGGATGATCATAACATGGTGTGTGGCTAGTACCTGGTCATGTGTAGGTACAGGATGAACACAACATAGTGAGTGGCTAGTACCTGGTCATGTCTAGGGACAGGATGATCATAACATGGTGTGTGGCTAGTACCTGGTCATGTGTAGGTACATGATGAACACAACATGGTGTGTGGCTAGTACCTGGTCATGTGTAGGGACAGAATGATCATAACATGGTGGGTGGCTAGTACCTGGTCATGTGTAGGGACAGAATGATCATAACATGGTGTGTGGCTAGTACCTGGACATGTATAGGGGCAGGATGATCACAACATGGTGTATGGCTAGTACCTGGTCATGTATAGGGACAGGATGCTCCTACATGGTGTGTGTCTAGTACCTGGTCATGTGTAGGGACAGAATGCTCCTACATGGTGTGTGGCTAGTATCTGGTTATGTGTAGGGACAGGATAATAACAACGTGGTGTGTGGCTAGTACCTAGACATGTCTTGAGACCAAGTATGATTAAAACATTATGTGTGGCTAGTACCTCCGTTTAGTGTGTAGGTATAGTTTAATTATCATAGGAAGAGCCTTATCTAACAGCTAGAGAATCTACTGATCTACTTTTATGTAGTAATACGCCAAGTTATGTGTTCTGTACTTGTCACCTTTGACAGATAAATTCACTAACTCTAAAATAACACTAATATAACATTTTAATCGTTAATTCTGGCCAACAAACTATGTGAGGATATTTTTTTAAAGTTCGTTCCAATTATCCTTGAAATATATGATGTGTCTTGACGGGTTTAAGGACAGTTTATTCAAGGAATAAAGGACGGTTTCTATTTTTGATGTTGTCCATGAAGCAACTTTTAGATACAATCTTTAGCATTCAAAGCCGGTATATTTGCTAAACAAAGAGATTGAGCCGTGTTAAAAGACAGAGAAAGGTTCATTGTAAGGACAGGAGGGTGCCAATTACACGGAACATTTACCTAATAAATAATAATTCATTTCGCAAAGGGACATCCTTAAATTACGTAAGCTTGTTTTTTTTTTTTTGCGGCTGGGCGTTGGGGTTCAATATTTTCTTACGTTTTTTAACGAGGGGAGGAGGGGGTGTCTGAATCAGTCTTACGTATGATTTTTAATCAATGTTTATGATGAGACCATATTTAAAAAAAAAATTCTACCCTCAGAAAATTCTCAAATGTTTAATTTTCATTAATTGATGAATCCCACTTTAATTTCTAATCTTAACCCACTTCGGTGGCCGAATGGTCTAAGGTGCTACTTTCGCAATAGACTTGACTGCCGATGAAGGGGAGATCGAGATTCGATTCTCGGTCAGCTGTATTGAGAATGTTTTTTCTAAAGTGGTTTTCCCCACTCTCCCTACTCGCGAATTCAAGCACACTTCCTTTATTGTAGCCTTCTCAATCCCTAAAACCAGCGTAATTAGTAAATGAGAATATAACCCTAACAGATAGTAATACGTGGTGCTAAAAATTAACTAATCTTCACTGTTTTATAGAGATAAATTGAAATATATACTTTAATTATTAGCATATATATATAATGAAACCCTCTTCCACTTTCTACCACTAAGGAATTCTAAGATTTTCCGTAACTCCCTCCCCTACTAATGTTGTTTTTTACGATTTGAAAAATTAGATTGGAAAATGTAGACATGTGAAATACGGACACATTTTTTCATTTTAAACCGGTTTTCTGTATATCTTTTTAATAAACAAATTATAGTAGTAATAAAAAAATATTATTTTTAATATTATTGAAAAGAAAAATCAATTTTGATGTGTATTGAAATCACTAACTTAATGCATGAGTTGAAGTCTATATTTCAATTATTTCGATAAAAAAGCGAACATTAATTACTAAAATGGGATTGATTAATTAATGGATTAAAATGAAACATTTAGGAATATTCTAATATATATTTTTTTAGATATTGTCTAATAATAGACACCAAAAACAAAATGGATTCTACCCTCCTTCTTCGTAAAAAAATACTGAACCCGACCACATAAACCCCCCCTATAAACCATTTACGTAAATTAAGGACGGGTTCGGTGGTTTGGAGAGGACAGTAGATGATACAAATCAACGAGGTCTATTGTTCGTAGAACTACTAGTAAGACTGTAGTAACGATAACATGGAGGGAGCGAGGTCTATTGTTCACAGAACTACTAGTATGACTGTAATAACGATAGTAAAATCTAGAGAGCGAGGTCTACTGTTCACATAACTACTAGTAAGACTGTAATAACGACAATAACATGTAGGGAGCTAGGTCTACTGTTCACAGAACTACTAGTAAGACTGTAGTAACGATAATAACATGGAGGGAGTGAGGTCTACTGTTTACAGAACNAGGCCTCCCCCGTGGTTCGGATTCCACGTTAAACTGTAGGTCCTCCATTTCATCTCACAATCACCCTACCATTGCACATTAGTGTAAGTGCGTAGAGCCCGAACGGGTAGTAAGACGCGATGCTAATAATAATGGTAATCTTAAATAAAATATTTAAATGTTTTTTCTTAATGTAAATGATTATTAGCTTATTTAATTTAAATAGTTATTTTTCTAAACACTAAAAAATATCACACCTGGTTGGAGTGCGCCCTTGGGTGTTTTGGACACTACGCTCGCGTAATGGGCGTGCTGTTGATACCACCCTAAGGACCAACAGTCCAGTGGTTCATAATTCTTGTATTAAAAGTTTGAAATCCTTTAAATTCCATCCTAAACTAACTATTTGGCATTTCGTCTGTCTGTCCAGATCTCTGATACGTCGTAACCGTCAAATGTTAAACCAATTCTATCTAAATTTGCAGATACATTTTTTAAACCCAGGCGAACCACGTATGTACTGTATGGTGTTTCCATCTTGTTATCCGTTTCAATATGGTGGCCGTTCAAAAGATGTTTTACTTTTATAGAACTATCTCAAGTTATTTACATTTTTAACTCCAAGCAATCGATCGAATAACCAGGTCAGTTGATTTTTAATTCTAAATCAATTGTGAGATTGATGTCTTAAACCACGGGAATAATAGTTGCTATATATGGTTATAATATGCTATTGAATATGGTATTAAATTTGTTTTCTGTATAACTTGATTAAAAGGACCAATATCAACTTAAAATCCAAGGAGAAATTTAATTTCATAGTACCGATAGTAACTTAGAGGAAGCGGGGTCTACTGTTCACAGAACTACTAGTAATACTGTAGTAACGATCATAACATGGAGGGAGTGAGGTCTACTGTTTACAGAACTACTAGTAAGACTGTAGTAACGATAATAACATGGAGGGAGCAAGGTCTACTGATCACAGAACTACTAGTAATATTGTAGTAACGATAATAACATGGAGGGAGGTCTATTGTTCACAGAACTACTAGTAAGACTGTAGTAACGATAATAACATGGAGGGAGGTCTACTGTTCACAGAACTACTAGTAAGACTGTAGTAACGATAATAACATGGAGGGAGGTCTACTGTTCACAGAACTACTAGTAAGACTGTAGTAACGATAATAACATGGAGGGAGGTCTACTGTTCACAGAACTACTAGTAAGACTGTAGTAACGATAATAACATGGAGGGAGGTCTACTGTTCACAGAACTACTAGTAAGACTGTAGTAACGATAATAACATGGAGGGAGGTCTACTGTTCACAGAACTACTAGTAAGACTGTAGTAACGATAATAACATGGAGGGAGGTCTACTGTTCACAGAACTACTAGTAAGACTGTAGTAACGATAATAACATGGAGGGAGGTCTACTGTTCACAGAACTACTAGTAAGACTGTAGTAACGATAATAACATGGAGGGAGGTCTACTGTTCACAGAACTACTAGTAAGACTGTAGTAACGATAATAACATGGAGGGAGGTCTACTGTTCACAGAACTACTAGTAAGACTGTAGTAACGATAATAACATGGAGGGAGGTCTACTGTTCACAGAACTACTAGTAAGACTGTAGTAACGATAATAACATGGAGGGAGGTCTACTGTTCACAGAACTACTAGTAAGACTGTAGTAACGATAATAACATGGAGGGAGGTCTACTGTTCACAGAACTACTAGTAAGACTGTAGTAACGATAATAACATGGAGGGAGTGAGGTCTACTGATCACAGAACTACTAGTAAGACTGTAGTAACGATCATAACATGGAGGGAGTGAGGTCTACTGATCACAGAACTACTAGTAAGACTGTAGTAACGATAATAACATATAGAGAGTGAGGTCTACTGTTCACAGAACTACAAGTTTTAGGATTTTTCAAAGTATACTCGAGATATTTGACTCCTTTATTAGAGAGATAATGAAAGTTTAACTTGGACTTGCCCGTCGTTTTCTGGAAAGTAAGGTTCGAGCAACAGGAGTCACAAATAGCATCCCCCATTCACCTCACCAAGTATCCACTAAATATAGCGTGTGCGTGTGATGGATTAGTGTTAAAGATATATAGCTTAGGGGGGAAAAACCTTTAAATAAGTGTTTACCAAAAATATCAATAAAGGTTTTATCGGAATAAATTTCCATATCTTTAACATTGTTTAAATTATATATTATTATAATTTATTATTTTATGTATCTAACGTGAACTTTTTGAACCAACTGATGATATAATCACATGATTTATTAACAAACTTAAATCTAGAACAGACACAACACCCAGTTCCCCGGCCGTTAATTCATCACCGTGAAAGGGGAATCCACAATTCATCAAAAATATATTTTTCAGCTATGTCGGGAAATGAATCCAGCACCTCTTACTTAACAGAATCATACGCTATCGACTGAGTTAAGATTCCGAATAACAGTTTAAATATAAAGAGGGTATTACATTTCTGGCATCTTTACATCACTGTGGAAATTATGACCTAAGCTAACATAAACATTGTCTTATTATATCACAATAACCTTGAAACAATCAGACATTCATAAATTAGGATAACAGGGATAAGACAGAACATAGTTTGTGGAGGAGATGGTACGTACCTTGTTCGACATAGAGAAGATGGTACTAGCTTGTTCAAAAGAGAGGAGATGGCACGTACCTTGTTCGACAGAGAGATGGTACGTACCTTGTTCAACAGAGAGATGGTACGTACCTTGTTCGACAGAGAGGAGATGGTACATACCTTGTTCAACAGAGAGATGGTACGTACCTTGTTCAACAGAGAGATGGTACTACCTTGTTCAAAAGAGAGGAGATGGTACGTACCTTGTTCGACAAAGATATGGTACGTACCTTGTTCAACAGAAAGATGGTACGTACCTTGTTCGACAGAGAGATGGTACGTACCTTGTTCAATAGAGAGATGGTACGTACCTTGTTAGACAGAGAGGAGATGGTACTACCTTGTTCGACAGAGAGGAGATGGTACTACCTTGTTCAAAAGAGAAGAGATGGTACGTACCTTGTTCGACAAAGATATGGTACGTACCTTGTTCAACAGAGAGATGGTACGTACCTTGTTCGACAGAGAGATGGTACGTACCTTGTTCAATAGAGAGATGGTACGTACCTTGTTCGACAGAGAGGAGATGGTACTACATTGTTCAAAAGAGAGGAGATGGTACGTACCTTGTTCGACAGAGAGATGGTACGTATCTTGTTCGACAGAGAGGATATCGTACGTACCTTGTCCAACAGAAAGATGGTACGTACCTTGTTCGACAGAGAGGAGATGGCACTTACCTTGTTCAACAAAGAGATGGTACGTACCTTGTTCGACAGAGAGGAGATGGTACATACCTTGTTCAACAGAGAGAAGATGGTACGTACCTTGTTCGACAAAGAGATGGCACCTACCTTGTTCAACAGAGAGGAGATGGCACGTACCTTGTTCAATAGAGAAGAAACCTAGTTGTGTGTGAGTTGCTCTTCAACTGAGTCCAGGCGCATGCGTCCTAC
>CABFOV010003357.1:0-42263 GCA_902141375.1 Timema poppense | reverse complement strand
CTCCCAACCCTCCACCAGCTTCTGCTGATCTTCACACCTTTCATCAGATTACCACCATTGTCACATTTTTATTTTATTTTAAGCAGCACACTTGGTCGCATGGTCTAGGGTGTCATTCTCGTTTTTGACTATATTGCTGGTGTTGGAGTGATCGGGGTTCGAATCCCAGTTGGATATAGAAGGATGTACCCAAATGTGAATAAATTCCCTCGAAAATTCTACCTTCCTCATTCCTACTCTATTATCATTATTAATGCATGCACGTACACGAATGGTTACTAAAACGGGGTGAAAAAAATATTATAGTCTTATCTAGAAGACGTGACACCTGGCATTCATATAAAATAATTTTGTTTATCATTGAGATGTAAATGAAGAGGCAATGGAGTTAGTAACCAAAATCTTACACGCTGAAAGTCGCAAGAAAAAAAAAAAGTTCAGCTGTATGATAAATTTTAATAATATGCAATTGCCAACTGGTGAAATAACTTTAAATGTATTCTTTTACGTACCGCTAGATATTTTTACTAATCTTGACCTTGGCAATAAACCCATACCTTATGGCAGGGGCGCACATACGGGACGGGATCCAGCGTGCCAGGGTCCTCCTTGCCCCCTTAGTGGCTAACATGAAGGATAAATAAAATACGTGTATTATTTATCACGCAGTAAATAACTAGATATAACGCTTTAGGGTTATTCTGTCTATTCTGTATAAAGTAATTTGTAATTTGTTCAAAGTATGAGTCTTAAACGAGTAAAGAATTTGGATTGACTATTGACTTGTTACTTCTTGACTTTGGAAACCCCCCTAAGAAGAATTTTTGTGTGCGCCCCTGTCCTATGATGTTTGTTGGAGCTATCCCCAAAGTTAGGTTGTTAAGTTGGCCTACTTACATCTGCATTGGTAACATTCTCATATCAAGTCAAAACAATCACTTTTTTTTTTTCCTTTGTGAAAACAGTATTATGGAAAATAGTAAATTCCCAAGTTTCTGAGAATTTATTGGTTTATGACAGTAAGATATTTTACTTGACATCAATAAAAGCTTAACACTTTTCTCTGTATCTGGTCCTCCCTGGTGCACCTGCTAGGATTGAATGCCAGATCTATGATTACGTCACATTAGAACCAGAAAAAATTATCTCACCTTTCCTTAGTTCTTAGGAGAGCTAAATTAAAGGCGGTGAAAGGTATTTATTTATAATAAAGATGTATTAGACAAAAAATGAGTAAATCCCGTGCTATATTCTTGCAAAACCACTTTGTTATGGACTGTTATATTCAAATCTTTTTAATCTTTTATTTTATGTTTCAAAAACATTTATTTGAATCTTTTAATTGAGATTTGGGAGTTACATCTCTTTGACTCTTTATCTATTAAGTTTGGATTGTAAAATAAATGTGTTTCACTAAGAGTCAGAAAAACTAAAGATAGATTATGTTTCTCTTATTATTAGCTTGGAGACAGACAAACAGAAGAGATGTTACTCTTGCCTGACCTTAGTAATAAATTTTAATTTGGAGATACACCGAGATCAAAAATGTAACTAATAGTAATTTGGGAGATACGGTCTTTTGACACTAAATAAATATTATTATTATTCGCGTCTTACTACCCGTTCGGGTTATACGCACTTACGCTAATGTGTAATGGTAGGGTGATTGTGAGATGAAATGGAGGACCTACAGTTTAACGTGGAATCCGAACCACGGTGGAGGCCTGGCATTCCCCACATTCACAAGATGTCTTGTCAGAGGTGAAGGAAGGGTTTGGTAATCAGATAAATCTATGCAGGGACCGAGGATTGAACCCTGGCCGCCAGCATAACTAAATAAATAATAAATGGTACGGAACTCCACACATACTTTCTCGCTCTATTGTTTAAAAATGGGAAATACCTACTCTAAATTCGTTGTGTAATATACACTAGCGAACTCAAGAACAAATTGCGCTATATATACGTAAAACATTCTTTTACTCGTGGTTTTAAATTTTATAATTTTATTTTTAAAAATTAACCTCTTCATTTGTATATTTGGACCAATAAGAAATATCAATATTAGTCCCCAAAAGTCAACACTTCGTATTAAAATTTCAACTTCCGGTTTAAAATTTTCGATATTTTATTAAGGGTTGCACATCTTATTGTTATTGCATTGCTATTAAATTCCTCATTTATAAATTTTGATCAATAAAATAGATAAATATTGACTATTGAATCTAAAATTATAGAAATAGATCATTGCTGTACAAACATTTCCCCTAAGAGGTTGAAAGAAAGAGAACATACACTTTTCGAGAGACTTACTCATTTCTTACTCTATGGAACTATAGAATCATTCCATTAAAACTTAAGTATTATCTCTTTACAACTAAAGCTCACAAAATTGTATTAATATATTTGCCTATCTCATAAACTGGTGGTTTTATAAAAGTATATAATTAATATAAAAGTTTTATATTTTTAATAGTACTACAATTTTGCAATGATAAGTTATTTAATAACTCAAATAGTTGCGAAGATACGGAAATGTCCTCTTCTGTAAAGTATCCTAAAATTTATTTTTATGGAAAAATGAAAATATCCAGGTTATTTATAAACTTAATCAACTCCTAGATACGAATTTTAATCAAAATCGTTAGAGCTGATTTCGAGAAATTTCATTTTTTCTCTTTTGGCTTTTTTTTTATTAAACCGCTCTTAATTTTGGGGTTTAAAGACACACGGACAGACGGCATTGTAAATACCCCTTTTTAGGGTTCGGGGGGTCATGAGATGTTGACATCCATCAACATTTCGGGTTATTATATATATATATATATATATATATTTATATTTTTACGCTCGCTATACTTTACCCTTAGTGTTCGAAAAGTGTGTATATATATATTCGTATAGTTTGAAAGTTATTGGTTTTATAAAAATATGTTTCTAATAAAATATTTGTATTATAAATAGATATACATATTTGAAATGATAAATAATTTCATATCTCAAATAGCTTCGGAGATATGGTAGAAAATGATAATTTACGCATCAGACCGGACGAAGCCCTTAAAGTTATCTTGCCAAAATATTGAAAGAAGCCACTTTGTTTGGAATATTTATAAATGTTTTGAAATGAAATTTAATCAAAATCGTTAGTGCTGATTTTGAGAAAATCGACTTTTTCTCTTTTTGACCTTCAGTAAACTACCCTTAATTTTAGGGTTAGATATCTAATTCCAAAAACCTCTCGGTGCAACCCTATGAAAACCCTAGATACCAAGCTTTAGCCTGTTCGTTAAAATAGTGTGGGCTCTAGTCGGAGTTACAGATAGACAGACAGACATTCAAAAACCACTTTTTCGGATCTCCGAGGGGGGGGGGAGATGAAACATTAGGATTCATCAAAATCTCGAGTTGGATATTTTTGACGATCACAATATTTTCTCTACCTGTAAGATAGCGAGAAAGTAAAAATATGACAAATCGTTTAGTGCAATAAACCGAAAAAGCCTTTTTTGGTTCCTCCGGTTTTCAGGTGAATATTTGTCCCTCTTTACAAACACAAAATCCATATATTATACTACATTTTCTGACCAACCTCCTTGCCTCACAATAGGCCAGAAACCAGTGATCAAAAACCTAACTTTAGTAAACAAACAGAACAATTGCTCCGCGTTTCGACAGATAGCAGATTCGTCTTTTAACCGCCGTGAGAGGACTGAAAAGTAAAATTTAGTTTCAGTTTGGCTTAGGCTGGGTTTATATTCATGTACTCTGGTGTGTCGGTGCACTGCCTTGCCTCGTAATGGTAGTGACACGGGTAACAGTATCCTGTTCGGCAAGGCAGTCTCTATAGTAGGGATACTGGTTTGCAAGCGTGCTCAAAGTAAGACTGAGCAGTGGCTGTACTTGTATACTGGCTAAAACGTACCAACACTGATCAGTACAGCATCTTTACCGTAAATAGCGAATACTATCATGGTTGCGGGTACGATCAAGGCTAGTAACCGGGTCTATTCTAAACTAATTACTAAATAAACTGTACAATTTTAGCCTTGACTGATCAAAGCTATGATGGGCAGCTGAGCTTAAAACTGAAGGGCCCATCTGTTGAAAGCTGGCTAGAACGTGGACTATTATTGAAGCGTGTAATGTGAGAAGGCTGTGTGGTAAAGAGAATGAACTTTTAGAGGAAATGATTGCAAGAAAAAATTATATTCTGTGTGTATGTGAAGAAACCAAGCGGAAAGGAAAATATGTTTTTATGACGACTGAGCTTGGCGTAGTGGTCAGATATGGATGAATGGGCCAAGGGAAGTCAGGGAGGGTTTAATCCTAAGCCCAACAGCTAAGCTGTTTGTGAGAAGGTATGAGTTGGTGTCATCTAGATGTCCATGGTTATGCTCCGGTGGAAGCTGAAGACGAGAATGTGAGAGTGGAGTTTTGGAATGAGCTCTATAAAGTCTTGAATGCATGTGAACTGGATAAAATAATTATTTTGTTAGAAGAAATGAATGGATGGGTGGGTATCCGTAGAGAGAATTCAGAGATGGTACTAGGAAGGAATATATGGTGATGACAGGGGTAACGAGAATGGTAATTGGTTAGCCTGTGTTTAGAAGAAGGTTTAATTGTGTCGAACACATGTCTTAAGCACAAATATTTTCACTTATATGCATGCCAAAGGGGCGATTCGAAAACGATGATTGATTTGGTGTGTATGATGAGAGTTTAAAAAAGTTTAGTAAAGAATATAGGGCTGTGCGTCAGCTGAATGTGGAACGGATCACTCTCTAGTGATCTCAATAGTTGAATTCGGTAGGAATTTGTAAGGAAGGAGCGCAAGAGTATTAAACAAATAAAAGTGAAAGAGTAAAAAAGTTGCAGGATAAAAGTGTGAGAGCGCAATTTGAAAGAATGCTTAAATTAAATTAACACGAGAATGAATGGATTGTCGAAATAAATGCTAATGATATAGAAAGTGCTTGGAACAGAATAGAAGTTGGTGTAGTCGAGTGCGCGAAAAATGTGTGTGGATTTGTGGGGGTGGGGCACTTAAAAAGAGATACACGTTGGAATGAACAGTTGAAAGAAACTGTGAGCGAAAAGAAATAAGCATACGAACAAATGATTCCTGTGAAGAGTGAAACAAAATACAATAGGTTGTGGGACATATACAAAGAGAAATTATGATGTTAAAGAAAGTAGTAAAGGAGAATAAAAAGCAAATTAGATTAAAAGAAGGAGAAAGAATAAAGAATAATTTTGAAGTAAATAAGAAGTTGTTCTGGAAGTAAGTAAATACAACGAAACAAGGACTGCGAGGAAAGACCTGTGGCATTCAAAATAACGTGGTGAGAGGATCTGGGATATAAACAGTATAAGAGGGCGATGGAAGGATTATTTTGAGCAATTATATGGTGAGAACTTAAATAAAGTAGCATAAAATAAGGAAAATATTATTTTAATTGAAAGAATTAATGAGGCTGAGGTATAAAAGGCTATGAAAATGTTAAATAATGGCAAAGCTGTGGGTGTATATGGAATCACAAGTGAATTGCTTAAGTGTGGGGGCATGGTACTACTTACCAGTTTGTGTGAGTTGTTCAATGTGTGTGCTGGGATCTAGATTGTTCCTAATCACTGGAAGAACGCTGTCGTTGTTCCTTTGTACAAAGATAAAGGCAGTAGTGGTGAATGTAAAAATTATAGGGCAATTAGTTTGTTGAGTAGTCCAGGAAAATTTTCTGGGAAAGTTTTAGTTGATAAAGTACGTGAAAAAACTGAGGACAAGATTTTGGATGTGAAATGTGATTTCACGCCGGGTATAGGTCACATGGACAAAATATTTGCATTGCAATAACTGAATGGTGGCCTGGCGGTCTAGGGGTAAGGTGTCAGACTTATATGCTGGCGGCCGGGGTTCAATCCTCGGTCCCGGCAAAGATTTATCTGATTACCAATCCCTTCCTTCACCTCTGACAAGACATCTTGTGAATGTGAGGAATGCCAGGCCTCCACCGTGGTTCGGATTCCACGTTAAACTGTAGGTCCTTTATTTCATCTCACAATCACCCTACCATTACACATTAGCGTAAGTGCGTATAACCCGAACGGGTAGTAAGACGCGGTGCTAATAATAATAATAATAATAATAATAATAATAATAATAACTGAATGAGAAATGTATGGCAGCAAGAAAGAAAGTTTACCGTGAATTCGTTGATCTGGAGAAAGCCTATGATTGGGTTAATAGGAGTATGTTATAAAATGTTCTGAGAAAGTATGGTGGGGATGCATGGTTAGTAAATGCAATTATGATGGTGTATGATGGAAGTAAAGCATGTATTAGGGTGGATTTTCTTACATTGAACAGGGTGTTAGACAAGTTTGTGCTGTCTCCATAGTTGTTTAATGTATTCATGGGTAAGTGTATGTGGGATTCTTGTGGGTATGCGGTTGGTGTACAAATGGGCAATGTGAATGTGAGAGTGCTTTTAGATGGAGATGATGCCATTGTAACATTGGCGTGGACTGTTAATATGACAATGTTACTACCCACCCCTAAACAAACTAATATTCATAGACATCCTGCAATAGAAATACTAATAGAACCAGCCAGCTTTTAAAACATTACCCCAAATAACCTTATACTCATAGATATCCAGCATCATTAAACATTACGATCCTACTATGTAAAATATAAGTCATTACTCCGCGTATATCTGCCTGGAGTAGAGCAACGTGTAAGTCCAGCCTGCTCATCACGAATGCTAGAATGGAGAGAACTCCAAAACACGCTACAAATTGTGCAGCACCCTGATGTTCCAACTGAGAAAGCCAGCAATGCTCTGATTGGCCCGTACTGTACTATTAGAAGAACACTCATATTCTTGAAAACCTGGATGGCGTACGTGACCAAACAAGCATGGCTCAACGAATGCTCGTCTTGTGTCTTGGAGTTCGTGTTTTGGGAATTAGTCGAATGCAGCGGCTGATGACCAAGACAACAAGAACCTGGCCTACGTGACGAAAACAATGTAGCCTTTCAACCTGATGTTAGCGAGTGACGCAATAACTAAAGAAAACTCCCACCTTCACACCTTGCAACTAGACCTATATAACGCGGTACCACAGACAATATCGTAGACTATTACATTCACCACTACCCCGAGGAGCCCTGTTCAGGACTAGGACATTATCTAGGCAGGATGGCTTATAATAATATCTTTGTTTGAAAATTATAAATTGCTGCGAATAGTTTGAATTTCTTAAAATACTTTGATTTAGTTTGTTATGGAAATTTTTCAGTGTAGGCATCGGTAATGTTTTGCTAAAAACTTTTATTTTTAAAAGTACATTCTGTTATGGAGCACTTAATGTTTCCTGTTGCCACTTGGGCGCTAGTATATTTGTATTTTCTTTGTTTAAATAGTTAGCCACATTATTTGGTTCTTTTTATGTCTTATAAGTTAGATATTCAATTTTTGTTTTTGTGGTTATCAGTAATTTAAATTGATCATGTTTGTTTGAGCGATCTGTTTATTAACCTTAAAATTAAATTAAAATTTAGTTTAGTTCCGGAGGACCAGTTTTAGTAACATTAAAACAGAGGTGGGATATGACCGTCAGTATTTAAAAAATGTATTTTGTGGAGCCTACCTTGGAGTGATGTCTTTGGCTGGATATCCGGGACAATCTGAGTGCGATGGTCATATCTCCGATTATTATCTTCTTAGTAATTAATTCGCGAGAGGAGCTCCCCTAAACACTCGCATTTTATGAGTGCATATTAGATATAAAATATAACACACAGATTGAACATTATTAACATATTATAAACAACATAGTCGCGCAATAAATCATTGACATGGAGGATTTGATAAGTTCTTCTTAGAAAGGAGAACGAGAGGGTATCACTGAGATGTGACTGAGAATTGTGTTCAACGTACCCACACTGTTTGTAAAGCCCCACATGCGAGGTGTAACAGGGTGGACTTTTGGACGGAGGAAGACGGTAGGGGTGGCATTGTAAGGCCATGCAACTTGTTGTTTTAACACGGTTTGCTACTTTGAATAAATAATTCAAATATTTCATTAACCTGCAAATGTTTTACTTTTTCATGTAATTAAATATTACCCTCCTTTTTTTTAGTATATTGTGGCCGTAACTAAATAGAGTGAGAGTGGGGCGGTACACCGTATTAATGACTGATAATGAAAATGACTTGCAGTATGTATTAAATCGTTTGAATATAGTCAGACAGAATGTATCCTCGTATAAATGTATCCAAAACTAAGGTGATAGTTTATGATAAGAACGGAACAAGAAATGATTGCCAGCTTAGTGTAACTGTAAAACTGCTGGAACAAGTGAATGATTTTCTGTATTTGGACAGAGTGTTCTGTATAAATGGAAGGATAAATGGAGAAATCGATTGATGGTGAATGCATCTTGGAGAGTAGTTGGATGTGTTTGGACTATTGCAAAGAATGAGGTATTATCAAAAGAGGCAAAGATGACAGTTCATAAATGTGTGTTGACGCCAACATTGTTTTATTGTTGTAAGGCATGGGTTTGTCAGGAGAAACCCATGAACAAGGTGATTGCAGTTGGAATGAAATATCTAAGAAATGCACGTGGAAAAACTCGTTTGGACAGAGTCAGTAATGAATTAGTGCTGAAGGTGTGTCGTTTGATAGGAGATTCAATAGGTCACTGTGAAAGAAGCGTCTTGCGTTGATTTGGGCATGCTCTGAGGATGAGTGTGAATCGAGTGACGAAACAAATATATGAAGGTAGAGTGTGGATAAAATGGAAGGGGTAGGCCATGTAAGACGTTTCTAAATGTTGTAAATGAAAATGCAAAAAAAGCCAAACGTGAAGAGTTTTAATGAATAAAAGAGCATGATTGACTCGGTTTATGGATGCTGTTCAAGCTAAGGGAGACTGCAAGGAAAGGGAAGTGTGGATAAAGTTAGTGAGTATGGATTAAGTACAGAGGTTTTTTTTTTAGCTATTTACACGGTTTCTTGCCTACTTCATAAGGGAACGGTGTGATATTATATATTTGTATATTCATGCATAACGTATAACTAATAGTAAATACCAATGTATAGCGTAAAATGCGCAATTCATAGGAAATATAGATCGGTTTATAATAAAACATAGTGTATGAAGTCTTACTTAAATCGATTGTCTTTGTAATGATACTGTTTTGGACCCCTCTCATATATTCAAAAAGTCTTGGATGAAGTGTATTTTTTCTAAAAGTACTGTATGTAAATTATCCTTTAGTACTTCATCCATGTAAAATCATGTGTTTTCGGAAATAGTGTCAGTGTAATGCGCTTCAAAACTTTTTTTTAAGTACAACTCCATCGTATTAAAAGGATTTATATGACACGCTGGCTCCCTCTATCCAATAGGAAACCAGCCTGCACAATATCAGGTTGCCAGGAGTTTTTCCATCAGTTAGTTTTAACACTACCGACAAGGGGTCCAAGAAGCAAGGGGTATGTCATATATAAGCAGCTTGTGTATATGAATCCACAGAGTAATATTGTAACGTAAACAGTGCCGGCAACTCAAATATACACAGTGCCAATACATAGAAAGTCAGTAGAGCAGTAATTTAAAACTACTCTACACTTATTTTACCATGAAAGGTAGTAAATAGTTTTTCTTTGACATCTTACACTATGGTTTTATATTTTTACCTACCCGATTGTGAAAACGTGTAAAGTAAGTTTGCTAGCTTTTGAAGTAGACAAAGTGTACATTTCGTTTATCTAAAAAGTTGACGAGCTAGCCTTGACTGTTTCCACTATGATGTATGTCATAAGATAGAGCTATAGTGTAGCTGATCAAAGCAATACTACTATCGTTCGGGATAATCGAAGTCTACATTATATTACATATGAAAGACCACACTGGAAAGAGTGATACTAAAGGTAAGCGCACACTGGGTCATTACCGCACGAACTGAACTAATTTTACTTTTAAGGGGGGTGCTTCCACTATCAGCACTGACGGCATGGCAATTAATTTATATTATAAGGATAACTGGGTTTTCCTAATCGGATGAAAACCACTTTAATGATCAAATTTTAATAATCTATGTGGCTACTTTTTAACAGTAATTTTAACATTCTAATAACAAAATGGTTTTCAAACCTGCCTACCATAATGACAACAGTTAAATGCTTTTGTATGATAACAGTTTAGTTAGGGCTCATAGAAAGTGTATAGTTTGTATTGTATTATTTCTACAGCAGGAAATATTATTAACTTATCCTGTTATTCTTTAGTTCTGTTTCAAAAGAAACCTTTGAGGTATACCCCTATAAAATATAAATATCAAGTTTGAACAAAATTCATCAAACCGTTTTGTATCCGTGGCCAGGGACAGACAAACATACATGGGGAGAGACAAATTGTAAATTCCAGTTCTTAGGGTTCCCGTTCTCATAAAACGTAAAGATTCTCTAAGAAAGAGGCAATGATAATGATAAAACACTTGATTGTTTTGAGCAATCAGCTTGGTAACCACTAGAGATTATGACTCACGCAAGATTGAGTATGAGCAAAAGTTGAAAATGAATATATAGCTCATTTCATCCGAATACTCTTGCTCTTGATACTTATAAAATTTTTGTTCGAGAGTTCAGAAATAATAGTTTTTATACAAATGGTGAAATAGTGGAGCGTTTATTGCCAACGGTACTGATGTAGTGCGCACACGCTGGTAACAAATAATGCTTTTAATCAGTTGTACTTTATGATTTCCGCTCTGTCCTTGCGGTCTGTGCGGTACCGACCCAGTCAGTGCTTACCTTTATTTGGACACAAATCTTATTAAAAAATGGATTTATTTTCTATTTAATTAGTTTCTTAAAATTAAGTTTTATTTGTTCTCAAATTATTATTTATTTCTTACCTGGCAGTATTCTAACGTTTAAAATTAATCTACATGATCTACATATGTGAGTCATCTATCTATCGCTTTAAAACAAACTAATACTTTAGCCGAGGAACTATTCTAACACTCTACTCTATTGTCGTCAGAAAATTTACTTACTTACATACTTCAAAATCCTATGTTTTCAAAATGGTGGTTTCTTATCTATACTAGTCGTGTGTCCTTTCTTGACTTCTATATAAATAATTAAAATCATTTTTCGTTCATTTTTGTGCTTTAATAAATATATGAAATCCAACATAAATCATGGGGTATGTTCTAAATTTGTATTTATTCTTGTTAGTTATGTGTTAGCTAAAAATGCATTGATCAATGTATTACCCTGATATGGAGCTGGCTAATTGGACTGGCCCAGATTGTCCCTTTTCATAATGTTTACCTTACTTATCAATGTGAAATTTATTGCGAGACTTATAAAAACTACTTATATTTTGTAGTATTTAGGCTCTTAGACGACCTAGTCCTATAGTCCTTTCAAACGAGTACAACTAAGGAGGACCCTACTCATGGTACTTGAAGGATGGGTGGGTGGGAGTTTATTTTATCATATTCAAATGTTGCAGTGCAACTGTGTTCATTATAGTAAATTGGAATACATAGCCTACATTTAATATTAGGATAGACGGGAATGGTACTCAATTTACGAGTGTCGAAAAAATTTCTTTGTCACATTACATTATAAAAATCTCTTAATTTGTAAGGCACACAAGAATGAATTAGAGTAATTAGTACTTAAAGCGTGTAACCCGAATGAGTAGTAAGACGTGGTGCTAAATATTATTAATTGTATCTGAATTTTCTTTAATTCAGTCAAATACTTCAATTTAGACCCAAAAGTGATGTGCAAACGGCATACCCGTCACAATGGAATGGCTGAATAGTAATGTTACTATCATTGGAAGTTTGATTTTGTTATTGCTAGATGGTATAATATATTTTATTTCTCATACTATGACAAAAAGAAGTTTAAATAATCCCACCCTCTTTGTGTAGGCCTACTATTCTCTAGTCTTTTAATTTTGACCAATAACCTTTTATGTTATTAACACTCAAATTGGGAAGTAAACTATCATACAAACTGACAACCCTACAAAATAATCTTTTAAGACTTTGATATTTTGTTGCGGAATAATAGCGCTCTAGTGGCTTTAATTTTAATATGTGTGTTATTACAAACTATCCAAACCTAATGAAACCTTGCTTTTCTAAGCTCCATGCGTCTGTTCTTAAATATAATTTTACAATTAAGGACCAGTTTCATAGACAGACCTAGTATAGCTCGAGTGCGGTGCTATATACAAAATAAAAAACAACATATACCTAAACTCAAATAAAAGTGGCCGGTTTTGCATATAATTGGAATGGTATGTATGAGGTTGGAGCCGTGAAATGTGAGTTGGAAATAATTTTGGGTGGGGTTTGAGCCGGTAAAAATATACAAACTCCAACTCTGGCTTCAAAATAAAAACTTATAATATTATAAAAATAAATGGTAACTATATTATTTTAATTTTATAGCCTAATTTTGTATTATTTATGACCAATACTTGGTTTGATAAATTTATTTAAATATACATTCACAATGTCAAAAAAGCTTCCCATGAAGTAATCTGTATTGGCGCATTTTACTGCAGTAAATCTTTTATTACTTGTTAATATAGGCCGCATTAAACATTTATGAAGCAGTCTTGAGTCGAACAGTATAAAAATAAAGGAATCAGAGTTGAAGGTTTTGCGTACCGACTCCACAGCCCTGGTGACTAATTGCTCTTAGTTTAGCTACCTGTACTAATGCATAAATATAGACCCAGCCAAGGGACAACATATTTTAGGGAACACATTTTGCTACCGCGTTCATTTAAATATTTATGTTTTTTTTTTCTGATTTAGGGGAGTACCTACATTTTTAACTGTCTATTGCTGAAAAATTTAAATAAAAAAATACACACATAAACAATTTATATTGGTATTTTTATTGGGTCACTTATGAATAATATTGCATTTTGGCAGTTTTATGTTACAAATGAAACTTGTTTCTGACACTCAGGGTAAGCGCATCAAACCCTAAAAATGTGAAAAGGAGGGCCAAGGTGTTAGTCTCACATATAGACCTAGGTTGCTGTTAATGGGAGGGTACAAGGGCTCACCGGGGATTGTTATATAGATTTAGTAGAGTTATTGGATTACAATGAGGCAAGAAATCACAATTTTATCTTTAGTAAGCATTTAAGCTAAGCCTGTAGACCACTTGAGTTAGACCTAAACATATATTTTTAGTTGAATGACCTATTACTTACATATAACCAATGAAATAGTCATCCCTGAGCCACCTATAAGTAGTAAAATAACTATCCACCAAGCCACCTATAGCAAACTAAATAGCCAGCCCTTGAGCCATCTATAACCAATTAAATGGTAAGCCCTGAGACACCTATAACCAAACATATAGCTAGCCCTAAGCCACCTAGAACTACTGAAAAACCAGCCCCCAAACCACCTT
Source organism: Timema poppense (assembly GCA_902141375.1). Taxonomy (NCBI): domain Eukaryota; kingdom Metazoa; phylum Arthropoda; class Insecta; order Phasmatodea; family Timematidae; genus Timema; species Timema poppense. Next base: position 28,787 of record CABFOV010003357.1, on the reverse strand, counting down.
TCACCAATGAAATAGTCACCACCCATGTCACTTATCAATAAAATAGTCAGCCCTCGAGCCACCTACCACCAATGAAATATCCATCACCTGCACCATTTATAATCAATTATATAACCAGCTCCCGAACCACCTAGAACCAATAAAATATCCAGTCCGCGAGTTTATTAGGAGAGTCGGAAATCCTCACCTTCTGTTCTCTTGCAAATGTTTACCCACATTAAATATTCCTTTATTCTAACTCCCGGTACCACACATTTTCACAGTTGGAGCTGTAATACTTCTACCTTAGAAAAGATAGACATTTTATGGCTTCAAGGTTCCTACCATAGTCCGAAGTCAAAAGGCATGCTCTGCTGCTCCCTGAAGGGGAGCACGAGAGCAAGTTCCAACACGTACCGACCAATTGGTCACACCGTGTGGTTCGCAAAAATTAAAAATGTGTTGTCGCGTTTTGCGAAGTTCTGAAACAAAGAAACAGATATTACATATTATTAGTAACATTGAGGGGGTAAGGGGGGTAAGAAAGTTGAGAAACCGAATAAGGGTTTTTTAGAGTTACGTGCGGAGACACTACTCTATGGGGGGGGCTGGGTGAGAGCCTCCCAAACCACTGTTGTCACATCTCGCTTATCCGAGCAGGGCTTTGGGACGTCGATGGCACCCTTTAGGGTCGATGACGTAGTTCCCAAGACCCTGGAGTGTAGTATATAATATGTTGTTATTGGAAACCATGATCTGTTCTTATTGTCAATGGAAATAAAACCATACCATTTCAAATAGCCCAAGTATGTTGATAAAAAAAATAATGTTATAACTAAACTTGCCTTTACAAAATTGTTGGCATAACAAAGAGACTACATACAGATATAACTTGTAGTCAGGTTGGAGTTGACCATAGTACTTGAAGGTACACACAGGTCTAACTTGTAGTCAGGTTGGAGTTGACCATTGTACGTGAAGGTACACACAGGTCTAACTTGTGGTCAGCTTGGAGTTGACCATTGTACGTGAAGGTACACACAGGTCTAACTTGTGGTCAGCTTGGAGTTGACCATTGTACGTGAAGGTACACACAGGTCTAACTTGTGGTCAGCTTGGAGTTGACCATTGTACGTGAAGGTACACACAGGTCTAACTTGTGGTCAGCTTGGAGTTGACCATTGTACGTGAAGGTACACACAGGTCTAACTTGTGGTCAGCTTGGAGTTGACCATTGTACGTGAAGGTACACACAGGTCTAACTTGTGGTCAGCTTGGAGTTGACCATTGTACGTGAAGGTACACACAGGTCTAACTTGTGGTCAGCTTGGAGTTGACCATTGTACGTGAAGGTACACACAGGTCTAACTTGTGGTCAGCTTGGAGTTGACCATTGTACGTGAAGGTACACACAGGTCTAACTTGTGGTCAGCTTGGAGTTGACCATTGTACGTGAAGGTACACACAGGTCTAACTTGTGGTCAGCTTGGAGTTGACCATTGTACGTGAAGGTACACACAGGTCTAACTTGTGGTCAGCTTGGAGTTGACCATTGTACGTGAAGGTACACACAGGTCTAACTTGTGGTCAGCTTGGAGTTGACCATTGTACGTGAAGGTACACACAGGTCTAACTTGTGGTCAGCTTGGAGTTGACCATTGTACGTGAAGGTACACACAGGTCTAACTTGTGGTCAGCTTGGAGTTGACCATTGTACGTGAAGGTACACACAGGTCTAACTTGTGGTCAGCTTGGAGTTGACCATTGTACGTGAAGGTACACACAGGTCTAACTTGTGGTCAGCTTGGAGTTGACCACTGTACGTGAAGGTACACACAGGTCTAACTTGTGGTCAGCTTGGAGTTGACCAGTGCATTTGAAGGTTAAATACAAGTCTCATCCCTATCTCATTTGTGTAGTTAGAATCATCCCTAATACATTAGTGTAACTAGTACATATTATTTATATGGCCCAAACGGTTAGGGAGGTGCAGGGAAGAGCAAAAAATCAATCACAATTAGAGTTTTATATACCTACTACCATTGATTTTTTACTTTTTTATTCTTTTAGATCTAGTGATTCTGAAGACTCTGTTGTTCTTACAAGCGTTCTCGACAAGCCAAATAAGGCACCAGTAGAGCCGGTGGTTCCTCAAAATGATGTTTCCAATAAAAAGAAAAAGAAGAAGAAACATCGCCACCACAAACACAAGAAACAGGCTTTAGAAAAAATAGACAAGTAAGAATTTTAGTCGTTAGCTAAGGTTATAGTGTATATGAATGTATCAAACTATCTTTGACCATACGTTTCAGTTTACTTTGAGATGAACACTTAACCCAAGTGTGTGGTTTCAGAAAACATCACAAGAAACGGAAGCGCAAGAAGTCTACCGCAGAGAACGGGGATGCGGGGGTGAAGCCAAAGAAGCAGCGCCCCAAGGAGGTCGTTCCTGTGTCAGTGAATGGTGTGGGAGCCAGAAAAGAAGAAAGTTCAGAAACAGAACCTGAGCCCAAGAAGGAAAAGGACAGCGACTCTGATGTGGAAGTGGCGGTCATAGATGACATTGACTTGGAAGACCTCATGAGACAGAAGGTGATAAGCTCTAGAGCCCGTTTGCGATATGTGTCCCTGCATGACAGGGTTGCCAACTCTCTTATATGAGATAGTTGTACAGGGTTTGTCTTGTAACACTTTTACACAAATAATACCTAAAATTGCAGTAGATTAGACTGCCGATGACGGGAAGATCGAGGTTTGAATCTCGGTAGGGTGTACTGCGAGTGGTTTTTCCAAAATGGTTTTCCACTTTTCCTATACACAAATGTGGGTACACTTTCTTTAAATTTAGCCTTCCTCTTTCTCAAAACCCACAAGCCAAATAGTACATAAGCCTATAATACGAACAATAAGCAAGACACAGTGCTAACAAAACCTAAAACATTAAATACTAGAAGAACTCGTAGGAATGGTAATTTAAATATTAGATGTTAGAATTGTTTTAAAAAATATGTGATTAAACATAAAAATGGTCACTCACCACTTGATAAACTGTAAAAGAAAGTAGAACTTTGGAATTTTTTAAAATACTGTTTGGAAAAGTCTTGGTAGTTTTATTATAAACTCTATGTGAACACCTTGAGTTTATCATTGTGAAAAGGCCCTTATGTATGGCGGTGATCAGGTAACTCAACTGATGTTTGTTTTGTAGGCTCTACTGCAGGAGAGATTGGTAGCCTACTTGTCCGAGGAAGAAGAGAAGACAAAGGTTGAGCCTGAGATAATTAACTTAGTAGATGAAGAGTCCGACCAAGTGATCCCTCACAAGAGACACGAGCACAAGCGCAGCAGACACACCAGGTGAATGAATTAGCCTGTAACATAATGTGTGTGACCGAATTATCTGAGTTGTCACTCTCATGTTAGACTGGCCTGCTGATGGCAGAGAGATCGGGGTTCGAATCTCTGTCAAGTCTACTGAGGGTAGGCTTTTCCTTAATGGTTTCCCACTCTCCACCCATGCAAATGCAGGTATATTACCTCTAAAATATTTCCTTCCTCGTTGCTATCCCATTAGAGTAATAATTATCATAATATGCTTATAACCTGAACCGGTAGTAAGACAAGATAATAATGCATGTGCCCAGCAGGCCTGGATTAACCCCTAAGAAATATAAGCAGGTACTTATGGCAGCGAAGGGGAAGGTGGACCAAATAATAACTCTACTATTATGTCAATAAATTTAGCATTTGTATTATTTTTGTTTACTATTATAGCCTGTAGACCCCAACTCCTGTTATAGTCTGTAGCCCAGCTCTGTTATAGCCTGTAGACCCCGACCCCTGCTGTAGTCTGTAGCCCAGCTCTGTTGTAGCCTGTAGACCCTGACCCCTGTTATAGTCTGTAGCCCAACATATTTATCAAAATTCTCTTATTATAGTTTGAAAATAACGGTGCTCCATGTGATTATGATTGTAGGAGTGAGAGCAAGGATCAAGTCTCAAGGGCTCCTGCTCGTCGTGAAGATAAGGCTCGGGACAGAGATCGCAAGACCGAGGCTCCTCGTCGACAGCAGCGGGGAATTGAACCCGAACCTCGTCGACATCTTCCTCCTCGTAGTACCGAGAGGAGCAGATCTCTCATAGGTTATTATCTTTCAACGTTTTATCATGTTGCTGGTAACTTTTACACCTCAACATGGTCTCTATAGCATGTTGCTAATGACTATTACACCTCAACATTGTCTCTATAGCATGTTGCCAGTGACTATTACACCTCAAAATTGTCTCTATAGCATGTTGCCAGTGACTATTACACCTCAACATTGTCTCTATAGCATGTTGCCAGTGACTATTATACCTCAACATTATCTCAATATGTTGCTGGTGACTTTTATACTTCAATATAAAAGTATTTGTATGCCTTGTAGCACAATCAACCTTTTTCCTCCCGGTATCTTTGTTTATATAGTAGTATTGTGTTACAGCCTCTCGTAACCGAGAACGTGACAGAGAACGGGAGTTAGTTCGCGGTCGGGAGCAAGAAAGAGAGCGAAGAGAAAGAGAGAGGTTAAGGGAAAAAGACAGACACAAGAGAGCACGGACACGCAGCAGAGAACGGAACCTACACTCTCGCTCCAGACCTGGACACAACAACAGGTATTCAATCCTCAATGTACTTGAGACACTGGCCATAGTAAGGAGATCTAGGTTTGCTCACTAAACAGGTCGAGACTACTGGTGAATGTTCTGTCACATGTGTTGTGGTTGTTGCAGATCCCACAACAGTATCAGCAGCAGACACAAACCAGGGGACAAGAAAGACAAGTTTAAAGACAGTTTATCAGAAGGGCTCCATAGGGATAAGATGTCGTCTTCTGATGACGAGTAAGTATAGTGTGTTGTTAGCTACATGTCTCAGAGAGTATTGCTGCCCAGTCCATCTATTGCTAGCTGTGTGTGTCGGGGAGTATTACTACCCAGTGTATTGCTAGCTGTGTCTACCAGGGAATATTATCTGTTGCAGGGTTGTGGATATCAACATTGATGAGGATGAAGATGAAGAACAGATCATAGAGAAGAGAAGGAAACAGCGAGAAGAGCTACTAAAGGTAACATTATCATTGGTTGTCTTTTATTTGCTAGGCTTGAATTATAATGAAAAAATTTATTTGAAACATTTTTATCTTTCTAATTTAAGACACAAAAATTAATTTTAAAAAAAATGTTGTTGATAAGGCAAGACTGTGGAGTCAAGAGTAGGTAACAATTTTGGGTCGAATTTGAGTTTGTAAAAATGTACTGATTCCAGCTTCAAAATAAAAACTTATAATATTTTAACAATATATGGTAATCATATTTTAATTTTATACATTTTTATTCCTTAGGAATACTATTTGTAATTTGGATTGACACATTTATTCAAATATAAATTCACAATGACAAAGAAGCTTGCCATGAAGTAAACTGTGTTGGAGAATTTTACTGCAGTAAATATATTATCATTAATTAAAGTACACTAGCCATTTATAAATACATCTACATACTTTGTATCCTTAAGGTGTGTAGTAAGAGATTGACTCCACAATAACAGATTGAACTGTCTACAGACAATCTAATTCCTCAGTCCTTACCACTCTATAGAGGTTGACTCAACTTTAACTTTCTAAGGACCATTCGATACGGTCTGTTAAGGACTACCAATCAAAGCGAAGTAAGCATTTGTGCACATTGAAACGAAAGCACCATTGGCATTTATCATGGCAATTAAACTAATTAACCCATGTTTTAAGTGTATTATTTGTGACTGCACTTAACCTACCCATCATATGTAGCCTATACTGGACTTTATCACTATATGTTGTATAGTTATTTGTGTCAATAATTGTTCAGCTGTGATATCGTCTGCTTGCGCCTAGCTCTAGAAAATTCTCTTTTAAAGTGTTAAATTGGATATTTCCAACTTTTGCATTGGTTGGCAGAGTCACATGATTACTGATACGAACTCTGTGCACATGATTTCTTTTCTAGGGACTATAAGGATGCGGAGCTTACGGTCTATAGATCGGGGTTGAGTAGAAAGTTTGGCTTACCTACTCAACAGCCCTGTAATAAAGACAATAATGCAGAAAAATAAAAACTACGTGTTTAAATGTTTTAGTGACTTTCTACTATACATGCCATGTTTGAAAGTGGTGTGGCCTTTCCAAAATGACTGATTTGAATGTGGTGTGCAGCGTTTAGGTGCCCTTAGTGAGGACTCCAACACGTCCAATAATGTGGCAGTGTCCAGCCCAGAGGACCGCGAACCCACCCCTCCCCCCAGTACAGTCAAGGCTAAGAGGAAGTCCAGATTCAGCTCAGCAGACCCTGTCGCGGATCAGCCGCCGCGCGGAAAGAGGGAGTGGGACATGTTTGCCGAGGCTGATGCTCTCCACGAGTATAACGTGAGATTGATCAATTCATTAGATTAACACTGTTGAAACTACACAATGCATAGTTTAAAATCAACTTTCAGACTGTGTATCTAGTATGTTTTAGGTTGAGACTTAACAAAACCAACTTTTGTGAGGGCTGCCAACTATTGGCGGCTGTAAAACAGCTTGGCTGCTCCCTCGCGCAATTTTAATTGTGTTTGACATTTATGATCTCAAAGTAAATCTCGTTTGGTTGTTTGGTCTTATTGATTTTAAGTTTGGGAGCATCTAACAGAAATATTTATGTTGCTTGTAGAGAAATATGTTGAATACACTAATTTACAAATCCAAATTTTGTAAAAAAAAAAAAAATGAATATAACAGGAAATAGGAATATAGCACAATTATTGAAAGTAGTAACTAAGTGCTAATATTCATATAATAGGCAAGTTTAAATTAATGGTTTGGGGTATGGTTGTTAGGTTTTTCTTGTAATTATGTTGTAGCCAGGGGCTCCGGGAGCTCTTTGAAAGAAGGGGTGGGGGGAATAACTCAATTGAGAGTGGGTCAGAGGGTTTTGATAGGGTAAAATTTTACACTCTTGATGACTTGAAGGAAGTTTATTTTTCACAGGTCAAATTTTTTTGAATGTACTTCTTTGTCATTATGTATAGTAACAACATAGTAGGTAGGAACTTGTGTGGAGAAAAACATGGTAATTTTTTTTCACTCAACAATTAAAAATGATTGGTAGGCCCCATTTTGATTTTATAAGTAATGATACTATCCAGTTGTGGTGGAACCTTATTTGTGAAGGATGATTAGCAAAATAAGGATGGTGTGAATATGTTGTCCCCAAGTCAAAAGAGGGATTAGAAGCCCCCTTCCATACACTTTCTGAAATTTAGATTCCCTTAGAAGCGACATAGAGTGGTTTTCACCCAGAAGAGTTTTTAAATTTGGGGTCTTCTAGAAGCTATTTATATTAAACATTGAACAGAGGTTAGAAAGGCAAGGCCCACACACTTCAGAAATCTGTAGGCCTCAAAGTTCACAACTAAAAACACAACAAAACACATACTCTCATATTCACTTCCTGGTCCAACAACTTCCCTCACACATTAAGGACACAAACCACTTTCTCAGCCATTTACAAGACATTAAAAACCTAACCTCTCTGCTGGATGATTTGGACATATTCCGAAACTAATTTATTACAGATCCTGAACAGGTTAAACAACAATAGCACCCTCACATTCACCTGGAATATTTCACAACACCTTGCCATATTCATGAATCTGGAACTGGACCTTCACAAGGGAAACATAAACACCACCGTACACACCAAAACCATCAACCATCAACAGTACCTCCAATTCCAAATCAACCATCCTGTTCATCTAAAATGCTCTCTACCTCATAGTCTGACTACCAGAGCCAAACATATCTGTTCTGAGGAAGAATTTAACAAGCAATGTCAACAACTGTTAGAGGCTTTCACGGCCCGAAGATATCATAGCAACAGTAAAATAAACAAGAGCCTATCAAGAAACAACCTGCCAATGACATACTGCTTGCCACTCAGTATTATGAAGGATTAGACAAACTCAAATTTATCCTGAACACAGTCTACAATATTCTGAAAATTGAAAAATGACACCTGGACACGGGAATCGAACCCGGGACCTTCGGCTTAGTACGCCACTGCTCTTACCACTGAGCTATCCAGGATTCGTCCCGTGCACATGGTCATCTTTCACTCATAGTTTAAGGCAGAGTCTAATATGGAATGCGGAAGTCGTCAGCTATATATTGTGATTATATGAGATCACAGCCATCAGACAACGCAGCCAAGGTCGACTCGGTAGTGGCATTCTGCAGCCAATAGACAATTATAGAACAATTGTACGTTTGCAGATATTAATGTAACAAATAGCCGAAACTATTGTTAAAGCGTTTTAATGGAGATAATACCACCAGGAAATCATATTCTGAAAATTGAAAAATGACACCTGGACACGGAAATCGAACCCGGGACCTTCGGCTTAGTACGCCACTGCTCTTACCACTGAGCTATCCAGGATTCGTCCCGTGCCCATGGTCATCTTTCACTCATAGTTTAAGGCAGAGTCTAATATGGAATACGGAAGTCGTCAGCTATATATTGTGATTATACAGTCTACAATATTATCCTAGCCTTGTCACCTCTCGCACAAAATCTTCTCAACAGTGCTCCAAGAATCACATTCAATCCCCCCCTAATCTCTGCAACATTCTGGTTCACCCTAAATTGCCTGACCTATCCACAAACATCAGGCCGGAGGTTCCTACCCAACAAACCGAGATGGAGTACCTACAAACTTTAACAGCAGACTCAAATTGAATACCCCGTGAAAGGCCACTATGACTGCTTCACAAGAAATAGTAAATACCAGCTACACCAAGCGTAAACTATTAGTTCTACCCCAATTAATGTGATTTATTGATCATATTTGTGCCAAGAATTTTAATAGAATGCAATGTATTATATTTGGAAGAAGGTACAGGAAAGGTGGATAGAAACATATAAAAGGGGGACAAACACAATATGGCCTTTACAATGAAAAGAAGAACACAGTTCACACTTTACAATGCTGCCATTGCTGCCATTGTAAAGGCCATATTGTGTTTGTCCCCCTTTTATATGTTTCTATCCACCTTTCCTATACCTTCTTCCAAATTTAATACAATTACCTCATAAAGCGAAAAGAGGTTTTCCTTATAGAGTTATATCAATAGAATGCAATGAAAATTATGAGATTGTGTATGCATAGCTTTTATTATAAAATACTGGGTAAGTACAAGTACACATCCTTTGGTCAGGAAAACATGGGAAAATAAAGGAATTTGAAAGTGTTGGCCTTGTCAAGCGTGGAAAGCTTAGGTCAGCCAGGGGTTTCTTATAAACTAGCTGGCTATTAAAATAAAACATAACGGACTTTATATACTAGTAGCTCCATGCAAAATAAAATAAAACATAACGGACTTTATATACTAGTAGCTCCATGCAAAATAAACTAAACTAATACTCTTAAGATCTATGTTAATTTAGAATAATTGAGGTGGTAAGCAAGGGGGGCAGGGTGGAGGTAAAAAAAAAGTACAAATACTTTTCCTTAGTTGGGGAAGTAGTAATTGTAATATCACTGTTTTCATAATATTTTGGATGACAATGACATTACTAAAGGAAGGGAAGTATTTAGTGTAGAAGTTCTGGAGCAGATGAAGATGAAGAAAATGTTAAAGCTCAAGGTGACTGGAGTGGTTGTGGCATTATAAACATATCATAACCTCTCCTACATCCCTTGTTTGTAGGATTAATAAGCTCACACCAACGTTTGGCAACAATCAACAGCTTTAAAATTATCAGAATATAAGCTTGAATACTATTCTCGCAATTATTTGGCAAGGTAGGTATAAGATGCAGTGCAAAAAACAACTAGGTAGGTAAAATTAAAGTGACTTAAGTTTAGGGTAACCCCTACTTCTAAATATAAGGTTAATTTAACTTTAATAAATTAGTAAAATGGTTTAGGAACATTAAATACAAATGTGACTTGGAGAGATGTTTCTTAGTTGTAACTCTTTGGTATTAATTTTTTCCCGAAAAATCCAGGAAGTTACTTTTCTCTCCCAAGTTTCAACAGGGTGTCTACCATCCGGGAAAATCAGGGAAAACGGGAATTAGCCGGGAATTTGAAGTGATCGGGAAAAAACGGGAAAAAGTCGGGAATTTGATAAATCACAATAAAAATCCGGGAAAATTATATTTTACTCAAAATATGAAATACGATGATCATTAAATCAGAAATTATGTAATTTTTTTGTTTGTAGCTGTGTAATATATTTTTAATTAATAGTAAACAATTTTAATATGAATTTTAAAAAAATATTCAAATTTTAAAATTTATTATTATTCATAAAAAAAGGTTAATAGAAAAATGAGGGGGGGTGCGAGCTAGGAGGATGTGACATACTTTTTTTAGTCTGGAATTTTAGGAAATGAACAGGGAAAAGGTCGGGGATTTCATTGGTCAAGTTGAGTAGACACCATGTTCAAGAACATCTAATTCCCCAAATTTTGAGATCCTGCATAGGCAAATTACAAATTATAGTATTTTTTATATTTTTTAATGTCTTTACAAAACCCAATAAAGTTTTCCGTTAAAGAGATTTTGATTTTTAGAGCAATAAGAAGTCTTTTTATTTTATTCAGAGATTTTGTGGCTAACATGTTTGGATATTGCTATTGTCTCATAAGATATGTTTGTATCAGAGTCCTAGTGCAGTAGACAAGCTTCCCGGGGGACCAGAGAACCCCAGTCTCACAGACAACTGGGACGATGCGGAGGGCTACTACAGGGTGCGAATAGGGGAGACCATGGACGGACGCTATGTGGTGTACGGTTACACCGGCCAGGGCGTCTTTTCCAACGTTGTGAGAGCCCGAGATGGGGCCAGGGGAAGCCTAGATGTGGCCGTCAAGATAATTCGCAACAACGAGATCATGTGAGTCCCCCACGAAATGCGCCCCATGACACAAACTACGTCATCAATCCAGATATAACGATTCATTGTTCTTTTTTTAGAGTACTTCAGTGCGTTTTTTGGTAAGTTGTGTATTGGCCTGCATTGTGTTGTCCTGGTTGTTCAAGTTCACCCTATAACACCTTAGAAGGGTTCTGATAACAAAACACAAATCAAACTTAAGAGATAAGATCACTGTTCGTGATCAGGAAAGTAGGAAATTTGTTAGATTAAATATTGATCTTATATGCTACAATTTAATAACTGTCTTTAACATATCTAGTTTACGACCGCAAAGATATGGTACATGTCATGTGATATGTTGACGTTAGCAAATGAGTGGTTTCTTTGAGGGTGGGTATTGGGTGGAAATCAGCAAGTGAGCAGTATCTCTTAGGGTGAGTATTGGGGGAAAATCAGCAAGTAAGCAGTATTCCATTTTTTATTTTATTATTAATCTTAATACAACTGGAATTTATATCAATAATTTATGCTTACCATTTGCTATAAATTTTACTAAATCTACTTTGTCTATTAAAATTACAACCTAAATCCTTTAGACACATTTAAAATTAAAACAGCAAAAACAATATTAGGTGCTTTTGAACTAGCATGATGAAATGTGGCCTATTATACACCCCATTAATGTAATAGTAGCAATAGTCTAGTTTCACTAAAACACGGAGTAATTGAGCAGTAGTAGCCAGGCCTCATGAACTGTTGAGTGAGTGACGTGCAATAATCTAGCCCGCAGGCTGTGTGTGGATTGTTTTGCAGGTCCCGTGTTAGCCAGTGTGTGGCTGGCGCTGGCTAATCCGACCCGCCAGGCTTGACGGCGCTGTCAACGGTCTCTCCAGCCAAGATAAGTTAGACAGAGTAGTTCAAACTTTATTTTGGTTTGATTGAATTCTGTTGTGTTGCTAAATGCAGGCCAATACAAGCTAACCCTAGTTTCAGGGGCTTGGTAAGATTCAGCAAAACTTCTTGGCTTGTAGTCAGTCGCTCATAGGATGATCGCGGTCACAAAATTGGAAACATCTTACACTAACCTCCTTAATATTACAGACTCAATTGTTTTAAAGTGGACCACTTTTACTGAATCATTCTAAATTCTTTTTAAGTTTTGTAGAAATACTTTTCCACATTTTCTTAAGTTGAGTCTAATATTCATTAAATGTATCATTATGACTGTTCAAATCATTGATTGTATTACTTCTGTAATTTGTTTGAAATATTTTGTAAGGTATTAACCCTGGAATGCTATCGTACATAAAATATATGTATAGTGCCGGAACAATCAATCCCCACTCACCTGCCTAGGTGGCCACATCGTTTAAGGCACTACTCTTGTAGTATACTAGACTCTCGATGACTGGGAGATTGAGGTTCTAATCTCGGTTGGGTGTACTATGGTTTTCCACCCTCCTTCCACTTAAATTTGCATACACTTCCCCTAAATATAACCTTCCTCATCCCTAAAACCGTTAGCTTAACTAGTACATAAGCATTTAACCCAGATAGGTAGTAAGACGAGGGGCTTGGAAAAAATCCCCTCCCTCCTTCCCAGCAAGCGAGCCTCCCCTCCTTCAAGCCATGCCAACGATGATCGTTCAACAATTAGCTGTTGTGATGGATTGTTACATCTTGGACATTACATTATGCTATTGGAAGTTGAAGCCAGATTTATGTACCAATAGTATTAATAGTGTTGATTGAAACTCCAGAAGTAACCGTGCCCGGACTATTAAAAATTGGTGGAATACAAATATTTTCATTTCCTTTTTTATTTACTAATAACTAGATAGTTCCAGCCATTACAAAAACACTCAATTATTATTATGTGTTCTGTCTTACGACAGGTCAATTTCATTTGTCAGTGAACTTAGACCACTAATGTGCCTTGTCCTCTTCCTCCTTCAGCTCACAGAAATAAAAATATCTTTAATTATATTACCCGCCTCGGTGGCGTAGTTGGCTAACGCGCTTGTCCTGTTGAGCTCTCCCGCCGAGGACGGGGAGATCGAGGTTCGAATCTCGGTCGGGTGAACTGAGGGTGGTTTTTCCTAAATGGTTTTTCACTTTACCTCCACGCAAATGAGGGTTCACTTCCTCTAACTCAACCTTCCCAATTCCTAATCCATTAGCGTAATTAGTACTTAAAGCGTATAACCTGAAGGGTTAGTAAGATGTGGTGGGTGTTAAATATTATATTGTTTAATTATATTCACAAAGGTTTTTAAGACCTTGATTCTTTTTGTTTTGTAGTTTGATCTAATTAAAACACAAAATATTTAAAATAAAATTAACCAACAAAATACTAGAAACTAAACTTTGCTCATAAGAAGCTTATGAAAGGTGCTATATGTTATTACATTTGACTTACATGACCAATATTAATGCAGCACTATACAATGATGATAGTATTCTCGGGTTAAAAAAGAAAAACAAAGTTTGTGATTTTCTCTTTTTATTTACTAAAATTATCCATAGTCATTTTTGGCTATCACCCATAAAATTGTCAAATATGCCCTAAAAGGTTGAGCACTATTTGAATATATCAATGGACCAATGCTCTTGAAGGTTTGCTGTTCTGAGGCCTGGCTCCATTAGTAGTCAACACATCTGCTCGGCTATTGACCGGACATTTTTAGAAAATGTGGTAGGAGACAAAATGTAATTTGTAATATTTCCTTACAGGCACAAAACTGGTCTCAAGGAACTGGAGGTACTAAGACGGTTGAATGACGCAGACCCTGATGACCGTTTCCATTGTTTGCGCCTCTTCAGGCATTTCTTCCACAAGAACCACCTGTGTATGGTGTTTGAACCGCTCAGTATGAACCTCAGAGAGGTAACCATTAGCACGTGTTGGGTAACTTGTGTATGAACCTCAGAGAGGCAACAATTAGCACGTGTTGGGTAAATCTATGTGTATGTTCCGGAGAGAGGTAACCAATAGCACGTGTTGGGTAGCTCCTTATGTATGATCTTGAGAGAGGTAAGTATTATTACCGGTTGGGTAGCCTACTTATGTGTGGTCCAGAGAGAGGTAACCTTTAGCACATGTTGGGTAACTCCCTATGTATGATCTTGAGAGAGGTAAGTATTATTACCGGTTGGGTAGCTACTTATGTGTGGTCCAGAGAGAGGTAACCTTTAGCACATGTTGGGTAACTACCTATGTATGATCTTGAGAGAGGTAAGTATTATTACCAGTTGGGTAGCTACTTATGTGTGGTCCAGAGAGAGGTAACCTTTAGCACATGTTGGGTAACTCCCTATATATTATCCTGAGAGAGGTAAGTATTAGTATGTGTTGGGTAACTTCGTATGAACCTGAGAGAGGCAATCTTTAGATTAGCATGTGTTGGGTAACTCTCTATGTATGATCTGGAGAGTAGCACATGTTGTGTTGCTCCATGTGTTTAACTTTAAACCATTAATTTTTTAGTCAGAATTTGTTTAAAACTGGGTGTCTACCAATACTGGAAATTACTTGATTTTATTTCTCACACATTGAATGCCATTGGTACAACATTAAACATTCACCTCTATCACACCTATTCAGAAGGTCTAATTTCTCCTCTCATGAATGTGATTTTTGTGCTTTTTTTAATTTTATTTAGGTTTACATAAAATTTTGTGTCATAGAAAAGAACAAAGGTACAAAAGTAATGTGCTGTTTGAAGCTTTGTTACTACATAGACGAAAGAGCTTGCATACAGCGATGCGCAGCGAAGGGTGGGGGGTGCACATGAAGAGGTGCACATGAAGAGGTGCACACAAAGCATTTTGAAATATGAAGGAGTTTGCACGTGTTTCACTCTTATCAAATTAACAAGTGAACCACTCGCTTTGCTGACCACATGGACTAAAGCGTTACTCTCGCAATTGATTAGACTGCCGAAGATCGGGAGATCGGGGTTTGATCTCATTCAGGTGTACTAAGGGTGGTTTTTCCTAAATGGTCTTCCACTCAGGTGTAATAAGGATGGTTTTTTCCTAAATTCTCTTCTCTCTCCATGCATATGAAGGTACACTTCCTGTAAAGTTAACATTTCTCATCCCTAATCCATTCGCGTAGTTACTATTTAAATGGTGGTCTAGGGGTAAGGTGTCAGACTTCTATGCTGGCGGCCGGGGTTCAATCCCCGGTCCCGGCATAAATTTATTTGATTACCAAACCCTTCCTTCACCTCGGACAAGACATCTTGTGAATGTGGAGAATGCCAAGCCTCCACCGTGGTTCGGATCCCACGTTAAACTGTAGGTCCTCCATTTCATCTCACAATCGCCCTACCATTACACATTAGCGTAAGTGCGTATAACCCGAACGGGTAGTAAGACGCGGTGCTATTAATAATAATACTATTTAAAGGATATAACCCTAATTAGTAGCAAGACACTGCTTTAAATTTTTTAGTGCCACAAGCTGATCTGATGGCTCCATATACTATCGTCAAAAGTGCCAAGATTTGATCTGATCGGCTCTGCCTACTATCGTTGAAAGTGCCAAGATTTGATCTGATTGGCTCTGCCTACTATCGTTGAAAGTGCCAGAGCCGATAAGGTTGGCTCTCTAGATATGCACTAGCTCTTGCTTTACTTGATGGATAATGTAGTAGTGTTGTATATCACTGGAGAGGGTAAATAGTTGTTAATGGAACTGGGAATTTATTACATTTACAATGGTGGACGGTCCCGTACTCAATGTGCTAAGTGCAAAGCCAGTTTACATAAGAGCTGCATGAAAAAACTAAAGTGTGGCTAACATTCATGCTAATATAGGCGGTTTTGTAGACACTTTTCAAATGCACGTGTTAGATTTTTAAGAGTTTAGAAATATATAAAATTTAGATTTTCATGTTATGTCATGTGAATGAAAAGATTTATTTATCACTGTAAGTAAAGGGCCATAATGACTTTATAAATTTATCTGATATGTAAAAAAAACTGAAATTATTCAATAAGAAAAGGTTTTTTGAAAACACATTCATTATGTGTAGGCCTAAATATTTATTCATGAGGTAAGCAATAAACTAAATACACTACAACATAATAATAGTGAAATGTATTTGTAATATTTTTATAATATGTTAATTAGCCTTAGTTTTTTTTTGGGGNTTAATTAGCCTTAGTTTTTTTTTGGGGGGGGGGGGCCCTTAAAATTTAGAAATTAAATCATTTTATTAATTATTTATTATTATTACAAAACAGTACATATGGATTAAAATGATAGAAAAATCAAAATGATCACTTCATAAATAAAGGTTTGGCGAATTTTCTTAAAAACCCTTAAAAAAATAAAGAAATAGCCGTGCCATTCTTCGCATGCAAAACCTACCAAGCCATAGGCATTCTAATTCTGAAATAAGCGTGGCATTAAAAGGGTTAAAAAAAAGTGAACTGCACGGGGTTAAGGTGTCAGACTTTTGTGCTAGGAGTCTGGGGTTTAATCCTCAGTCCCGGCACAGATTTATCTGATCACCAAACCCTTCCTTCACCTGCGACAAGACTTGTATTAATTACAACTTGTGAATGTGAGGAATGCCAGGCCTCCACCGTTGGTTCGGATTCCACGTTAAACTGTAGGTCCTTCATTTCATCTCACAATCACACTACCATTACACATTAGCGTAAGTGTGTACAACCCGAACAGGCAGTAAAATGTGGTGCTAATAATAATAATAATAATAATAATAATAATGTTTTTAATATACGAGGGCAGTTTGGAAAGTAACCTCCGTTTGGCTGTAAATAAATAACTTGCATAGAGAAAATATTTTATTATATACATCTTAAAACCACAGCTTTTTACTATTTTTCAACAGTCACCATTTAAATTTAAGCATTTGTCATAGAGTTTCATTAATTTACAAATTCCTTCTTCATAAAATTCAGCCGTCTGGACACTTAGCCGGTCTTCCGCGGCATTTTGAAGTTCGTCGTCGTCATCGAAGTGCTGCAACGCAAGCCACTTCTTCATGTGAGTGAAGAGATGAAAATCACTTGGCGCCAAGTCGGGGCTGTAAGGGGGGTGATCAAAAACGTCCCATTTGAATTGCATTAAAAGCTTGTTGAGTTTTTCGAGCACTGTGAGGACGAGCGTTGTCATGCAAAAACACAACACCGAGTGTCAGCATACCGCGATGTTTGTTTTGAATGGTCGCCTAAGTTTCTTCAAAGTTTTACAGTAGACATCTGAAGTGATCGTCGTACCTCGTTCCATAAATTAAACCAGCAAAATTCCCTCCGCATCCCAAAAAACCGTAGCCATAACCTTCCTCGATGACAAAAGTTTGGTCGACTTTCTTCACCTTGCATGGAGAATTGGTATGGTCCCAAGCCATCGACTGTTGTTTAGTTTCTGCGTTTACGTACGTCACCCAAGTTTTATCACCAGTCACAATTCTCTTCAAAAAACCTTCTTCGGCGTCATAGCGTGAAAGGAAGTTTAAAGCAGAGCCCATACATTTGGTTTTGTGGACCTCTGTAAGCAATTTTGGTACCCACCGAGCACAGAACTTTCGGTAACCTAATTTATTGGTGACAACCTTGTACAAAACCGCACGAGAAATTTGTGGGAATTGTTCAGATAGTTCAGAGATGGTGAATCTTCAATTTTCACGAACTTTTTCATCAATTTTCTTGGCAAGACCATTACTTACAACAGAAGGCCTACCACTACTCTCTTCATCATGAGTGTTTGTTCTACCACTTTTAAAAAATCGGACCCATTGCCGCACGGCACCTTCACTCATAATGTTTGGATCGTATACAGTACACAATTGACAATGAATGTTTGCTGCTGAAACGTTTTTGCGCCGAAAGAAATCTTATTACATCACGCACTTCAGATTTTGCAGGATTTTTTATTGCAGCGTTCATGTTTTGAGGTTATGCCAAGTGAATGCGCGAAAGAATGAGATTCGTACTGTCACAGCTGGATGCTTACTGAATCAGAGAACATGCAGATGTGACAATGGCGGCACTTTGCACACAACTACTAGCGCCACGCTAGAACGACGGTTACTTTCCGAACCGCCCTCATATCATTCTATTCTGATAAATTAAGTTATCACAACTTATAATTCAATTAAGATTTTGTCCATAAGATTATTTATTTGTAATGTATATAACAGCTCAAAATAGTCAGAATTATCTAGTTCTATCCAGTCCACCTCAATACTCCCTGTAACCATATTCTTTTTCCTGATAACTTCCTTCCTAATATTATTTTTCTTCTTAACAGCTAACATGTTACTCCCAAACTTCATTCCCATGGCCTCCACTTTCCTAGTTTTTCTTATTTACTGTCCATGTTTCTGCTGCATGTTTGACAATGGGTAAGAAGTGCACCCTGTAAAACACTCCTTACATTTTAATAACACTTCTCTTATTCATAGCAGGTTTCTTACTCACCATAGGACAACACTCCCTGCTGTCCTCTTCTCATTAGATCCTCTCTACCTCCACCTTTCGCCTCAGTTACGCTTCCAAAATACTTTACGTTCTGTTATTTTCTCAGCTCTACTCCATCCATCTTTTTAGCTTTACTAGGCCTTATCCTCTTCCTTGTCATTACTCATTACCCTCACGTCACCATGCTAAATTTCATTCCACTCTCTTTCACTTCCTCATTCTGTTCCTGTACTTCCTCTATTTTCTCCCCCTATATCATCACATCATCTTCCTAGAGTTTTCCTGCCACTTTGTTCATGTCCGTTACCATTACAAATAGCAGTGTTGAAAGGGTATCCCCATTAGAGAAATTATCATATATATGCATATAACTTGAACAACTAGTAAGATGCATTGATAAAAAAAATCTGCAGTAAAAAATATTATTGTCGAATGACATGAATGAACTTAAGAACAAAACTAGTTTGAATGTCAACATAGTCACACGAAAACAATCTAATAACATTTAAAACATGTATCAGTGGTGTCAGGGTCTAGCGTGTCACTCTATTGTTGGATTGGATTGCTGATGACCAAATTTGGGTTCGAATCTGTCAGGTGTACCGAGCAAGGGTAGTTTTTCCTATTTATTTTCCCACTCTTCCTCCATGCAAATGTGTGTACATTTCCTCTAGAATTATACTTTCTTCATCCTTATTCTTTTAGCTTAATTAATGTGTTGGTAACCCAAACATGAGCTAAGACGTGGTGAAAAAGCAGTTAGAAAACTAGGGGGGAAGGGAGGGAGAAATTCTCAAATATTTTAGTTTCAATAAGGATGAAGGACTCCGTGTGAAGTCTGTAAGGTCATAACATTCAAGTGTTGATCTAGTAGTATAATGTTTACAGGTTTTGAAGAAATATGGCAAGGATGTAGGACTCCATGTGAAGTCTGTAAGGTCATAACATTCACTAAGTGTTGATCTAGTAGTATAATGTTTACAGGTTTTGAAGAAATATGGCAAGGATGTAGGACTTCATGTAAAGGCTGTAAGGTCATACAGTCAACAGCTGTTTCTGGCCTTGAAACTGCTCAAGAAAGCTAACATCCTTCATGCCGACATCAAACCGGATAATATCTTGGTATGTCACTCTGGTTCCGGTAGACACCTTTCTTATTACTACTTGGGTTAAGCTGTTTTGAAAAGTAGCGTCAATTATGTGGTGTGTGTGTGTGTGTGTGTGTTTGTTACAGGTCAGTGAAAGTAAACTGGTTCTCAAGCTCTGCGACTTTGGATCTGCCTCTCATGTAGCTGAGAATGAGATCACGCCGTACCTGGTCAGTCGGTTCTACCGAGCGCCAGAGATAAGTAAGTTTATTAGTATAGTACAGGGGTCAGCAATCTGTTTTTGGTCCCACTCGACTTGAAAACTTAGCAACGATCCCACATACACATGTTTCTCCTTTGTTATTATATATCTTCAAACTTAGCAACGGTCCCACATACATATATTGTTTCTCTTTTGTTATTATATATCTTACAGGGTAGCCACAAACAGGGAAATATTGGCAGCTAAAATTCTCAATTTATGGTCATTATTGTCATTCTGAGTAGTTGTATACATCATAAATTAATATTCATAAGAAAAAGATCTGAAATAATTGAATTGTAAATTTTAATAATAACTTGATTTATCAAACTAAACAAAAATATTACAAACACTTTTTCAATAAAAACTTATCCAAGTAATTTTAATGTTTAAAGTTAAACAAAATCCACAATATTATATTTTTTCAACCACAAAACATAAAACAATAAAATTCTAATTTTGATTTTGCCTCGAGAATCTACACTAATATTATAAAGAGGAATAATTTGACTTTTTGTTTTTTTGTTTGTAATGGATAAACTCAAAAACTACTGGACCGATTTTAAAAATTCTTTCACCAATATAAAGCTACATTATCAGCGAGTAACATAGGCTATATTTTATTTTGAAAATTTAATTTATTCCTCATAAAAATGTCTATAGTCACTCATATTTTATGGTAGAGTCTCTGATGATTCTTCAATATGTGTGTTGAAAATAATAATACGGGGGAAGGCTCTAGTATTTAATATATTCGATTTGAGTTTGCTTCAAATTGTAAAGGTGGACTTCCCACACCCCTAAAAAGTATATTTTCTTACTAATGTATTCACATTTCTTGTTATCATCACCATCACCACCACCACACAGTTTCTAGCCACTGACAGGGTCTGTCCTGTATATAAGTCTCTATTTACTCCTGTCCTCCCACCACTTTTCTTCCTCCATGCCGGCCCAATTTACTCCTCTCCACTACCTTCAGCCACCTGTCCCTGGGTCTTCCTCTCGGCCTCCTGCCCACCACCTCTCTTTCTCTCTCGCGGGAGTAGCACCTGAGACCATAGGCCAGCAAAGGGGGTTATATCTACTTTTAATGACAATTTAGTTTTCTTAAATGATCAACTAAAAGTTGCTACGAGATTGACGGGTTGCCAACCCCTGTGTTAGTAGACTACCATCATGTGTTTTTTATTTGATAAAATATATTCACAAGTTTCTTGCTTTCTAGTTTTAGGCATTCCATATGACTTTGGGATTGATATGTGGTCAGCCGGATGCACCATATACGAGTTGTACACTGGGAAGATAATGTTCGCAGGAAAGACCAACAACCAGGTATTTATTATATCTGAAACTTATTTTATTTTTATTTAATCATTGTACTGAATATTCTCAGATAAGGTAATTGCAAGCTCAAAGAGTGGTGTAATTAATGTTCAACTTTGATGTCTTCGAGTGAGGACACCTCGTATGTTTGTGTTCTGATCATGTTTATTGTTCAAGATGCTCAAGTTCTTCATGGATCTGAAGGGGAAGATGCCAAATAAGATAATCCGCAAAGGAACATTCAAGGAACAACATTTTGACGGCAACTGTAACTTCTTATATCACGAAGTGGATAAAGTGACCGAACGAGTGAGTATGCTACTAGCTTATAAACTACAAAATAGTGGATAGAACCAGCTTCGATGATTTAAGGCGTCACTTTCGCATTTGACTAGATTGCCGATGACTTGTAGAATCCCGGTCAGCTGTACTGAGTATGGCTTATTCCCAAATGGTTTTCCGCTCTTCCTTTGTGCAAATGTTAGTACAATTTTTCTAAATTCAATCTTCTTCATCCTTAACACATTAGTGTAACTAGTATTATGTAAGGGTGTAACCCAAACGAGTAGTAATATGCAATGACAAAAAAAGAAAGTGGATCAAAACAAATATTATCCAGAGCAAATCTAATATATTTTAAGTTACAGGCAAACTCCAACTTATAACACTGTGCGCTTACGACCCTTTTTATGCCATCATGCCCCAAAATTGAGGCATTTGCTTCACAGATATGACACCTTAGAGACAAAGTGGATCTACGTGATAGGCTCTTTAGGGGCGATGGTGGCGGCACATTTGGATAACATTTTTACTTTAATATTTTGTTTTTAATGATTACATTTAAAAATTATTGACTAATATAACCAAAATAGTTCGAGTTAAATTTAGAACGACAATATTTTTTTTTAAATAACTGTACTTTACAATCACTTTGTAACTGATCTCAATCTCCCCTTCTTCATAATGTTAACTCAAGCTACTGTAGGGCATGTACAGTATATGTCTGATTATCTTTCATAGAAATATTTTCTCAAATACTTCCCTCCCTCTCCCTCCCCCAACGCCTCATTCCTTTGAAATTTCCTAAAAAAAAACCTTATAATTGTGCCAAGGGGTGCAAAAATCCGCCACTTCTTTGAAACGTGATGCTACCTCTCACATTAGTGTCCAATGATTTATATGCTTTTCCTTTTTCGAAAGATAAGCCCTTCACTGTTTATTTTACTTACAAATTGGTTATTTTCAACAGTTATCTTCTTATATGACAACTGCAGAATGCTTTGAGTTGCGCCATTTTTGAGCTATGACAATGGTTCGGAACCTAACCTATTATAAGTGCAGAGTATGCTTATATAGCTATAATTACTTGAATACATGATGAACTGCTATTAAAACACCTGCGATTCTCTTATTTCAGGAGAAAGTGGTTGTTATGTCAACCCTGAATCCATCTCGAGATTTGTTGGCAGAGCTGGTTGGAAATCAGAATTTACCAGAAGACCAATCTCGCAAAGTTCACCAGCTCAAGGATCTACTGGAAAGGATCCTAATGCTGGACTCTTCTAAACGTGTCGCTATCAACCACGCGCTCACTCATGCTTTTATCCAAGAAAAGATTTGAGCAGTGCCTGGAACTTTATCCAAGTTTTGTTTGACATTGTGACAGTTTCCGTTCCGACCAAGTCTTGATTACCTGTTGCTTTTCCAAAACTGACAAAAGGGTGTGCGAGTAGTCATTTTTCCCTTCGAGTCGAGTTGGAATAGAGTTTGAATGAAAACTGTTATTTTTAGTTTAAGTAATATAGAGCAATATGTGTACTAGAAATAGTTCAAGTTGAATTTTTGTATTAGATCAATGCATAAACCATAAGCACAAACATACATTTTTGGGAGTGAAATTTTTTTGCGAAAAACAAACTATCCCACAAATTTGGATTTTTATATAAATTTAATATGAATGTACAACTTATTGTTTGTCATTTTAACACTCTGTTTTACTACCCATTTGGGTTGTATGTAGCTCTGTGTGAGAATTCAATTTTGACTGGAAAGTTTTCTGGCTGAAAATATCAATTTCCTGCGGGAACAGGATGGGAAATGGGAAATGAGAAAAAGAATTTAAAATATTTTTTTTTCTCTTTAGGCTTATATTTATTTTTCCTATTTATAATTTTAGTCCAAACTTATCTTTTCCATTCATTCCAATAAAAATAATTTGATCATAAAACTAGAATCCAGGGGCAATTTGATCCTGAATAGGATCGGGAAAAGAGACAAACTCTGATTAAGTTGCAGTTTAGAGATCTGAACAATTAGTTAAATTCTGTAATCTTGCAGAATTTTTTTAAAGGAAAATATATGTATATAAAAAAATTTAAATTGTAAGTTTCCAAATTAAAATAAAATAGAGTTAAAAGTATTTAGTAAGTTTTGTGTAAGCTAAAATAAAAAAAACTTAGAGGTCTAATACTAATGATAATTTTTGTTCAAGCATTTTTGTTATAAAACATAATTTTTATAATTGACTAGCAAATTTGCTTAAGGTGAGTTGGCAACCAAACCAGGTAGTGACATTTGATTTATTTATTATTATTTTTTATTTCTCAATATTTTTATAAGACATTTATGACAAGTCTCATGCAATTATTATGGGTAGAAAATATTTTATGTTTTTTTTAAAGAGATATGTCACCTGTAAACTAACTGGAGTAGTTATTCTAGCCCAGCCATGTCCAACTTTTTCATAACTGAGTGCATCATACGTTCTTCGGAAATTGCCCAGTGAGATTCATAATACCTGATGGCAAAATATAATACATACACACACACATAAATATCCCTACACAAACCCTTAACCACACCTCCATTAAACAAGTGACATTATACTAAGTGGAAACTTATTGGAAGTTAGCGAGCATTTACGTCAGCTACAAGCACCTAATTTGTCGTTTATTTTTGCAATTATAAGTATTACAATTTGAGCTATTGGACCGTATATAACAAACTCAGGGGTCACAAGCGGCCCAAGGGTCGTGGATTAGACATCCCTGCCTGATCTAGCATCTATTTACTTTATAGCCATATTAAAACTATGTATATTGATGTTAGTAGCCCTGGCACAGACCATTTGTAATCTTTAGGGGTGGGCGGGATCTCGAACCCCTGGGAAAATGTCGGGAATTTATTTATCTATTACGGCTGGTCAGGCAGGTGGAATTAACCCTTCCCCTGAAAAGTATAGGGCGGGAAACAAAACAAAGGGCGGCGCTCATCACTGTTAATCTCTTTTGTAGAGTCGTCTTTGTTATTTAGCGAACTTGTTGGCTGGGATGGGGAGAGGGTTATTCTCCCACACTTGTAGAGAAACAAGTTGGGAGGTGTGTGACTTATTGTGCTCTGTCTATCAACAGTTATTTATTGGGTTCCACAAGAGAGAGAACTTGAAAGATTTAGAGAAGGATAGAGATATACTCTACTATCTTTTGGGGTGCGGAAATGATTGGAAGAGGGGGGGTCCGGGGGGGTTAAAGGAAGAAGCTTGCCAGGATCAACCATTTGTGAGGGTTCAGTGTGTCTGTTGAAGAGCCAGACAGGGAGTAGAGTATAAGGGATGTCAACTCTAGAGAGATCATTAAGAAAAATAACTTTTAAGCCTAGATAATATTTTGCAGTTTCATACTTAGGGCAAATTGAGGAGGTGCCAAACATTGTTTTGTAGTATTTTTTTCCCCTATGCAAATAATGAAATATAAAACACCATTTTCAAAAGAAATTAACTAATAAAAATAATTTCCATAAAAAATATAATCAAATTAACCATTTTATTAATTACATTATTTGATATTGATTTAAAAAATTTGATTTGATTTGATCCAAAAAAAATGCTATTCACACCCACTTCTATGTATTTTATTATGTTATTTTTTATTGTTTTTATTACCTTTAGCAACTTTTTTTTAGCACCGGGTCTTATTACTTGCTCTGGTTATACACCTATATACTAATTACTCTAGTGTGTTAGGAATTTTTACTTATTTAAACTACTTATCCTGATTCCTAGCATGTAGATCAGGACCTAGATCTACATCTTGAATTAACATCATTACAACTTTTAGCTATGTTTTTTTTTAATACAATAATAAATTTAGAATAAGCACCTAAATCTAAAAATCCTATTTGTCCTTCTTTCCTATGCCTAACCAGCTATTTGGTTCGCCCCGGGCATATTAATTACACCCCCAGTACCCTGCCCCACAAGGTGTCCTATCACGTTTTTGATCTAATAGTCCCCAGCTCGGCAAGAGCCCCAGCGGGGGCAGGCATCCCCCTCCCCGCCACCTTGGGAGGTGCCCTACTGGAGATTTTGCTCCACTTACTATCCACAATATCACCACCTATGGACTTACAACTAACATAACCTAAAGATATATAAAAATACTTAAAACTAACTTAACCTAAATACAAGTCCTTCTTATAGTTGGCTGCAGGGTCTTTCATTTGTTATCACCAAACCATTTTATGAACTGAGAGCAGCCATCCTATGGATCGGTGGATGGACCAGACGCCCGACAACTCCAGCCCAGCATCACACACTTGTCACCAATTGGGCTACACCCTATGAGTGAGGGGTTCATTCTCCCGTCTGAAGATGTTGTACTCCCTAGCTGGTATCAAGGCACCCTCCAGTTCATCAGCAGTTCACACTACTGGAATCCAGGGAGCACTCCTTCCCTCAGCTAGGCTCCGGTTTACCTGGAGATCCCCACCACATTCTACCCAGCCAGCCGATAATCCAGTTTCTTTGTCACACCTATTGACTTAGTCAAGTCGTACCGTTGTGTGTCATCCATATCTGTAGTAACGTCACTGTCTACTGTCATGACACTGTCGCTCTCCGTCCTGTACCCTTGTCTTAAGTTGACTGGTCTATTTTGTCCTCTATTTTTCATTGCAGTTACATACTTATTTCTTACGTATTTGGACAAATTATCCGCGCTTGCATCCAGGAGACTCCATCGGTCCACGTCACGCAGTATGTGATAAACCGTGCCTGCTTGCAACAATATCTGTAGGTTCATTCTATCTTCAAACGTCTCAATGCACTCCAGCTCGACGTGTTTCGGCATCACCTTCCTACCACATTCGCAAATTCCTGTATCCGTCAGTCGTCTAGCGAAGAGAGCGGCCTTATATGGACCATGCCCAGTAATAAAATTTACCAAACCTGGAGAGGTCTGCAGGTACTCTATTCCCAACCGTTCAGCAACGCTTGGAAATATTTTATGCGTTCTTCTACCCGTTTTGCTCTGCTCCCACTCATCTTGCCACTCTTCTTCAAGATATTTCCTGACCTGAAGTCTCGTTTTTATCCCTGCTCTCGTGAGATTAGCCACTTTCTCCATATCCCTCTTCCTTATCCAATCCAATGCCGCTCTCCTCCTCACCTCTAAGACCAAGCGCCAGATATCCAAGGCTACACACCAAGTGTCTGTGGCAACAATCTTGTACGCTCCAGATAGCCTCAAAAGTACACTTCTCAAAAGGCTTCTGATTTTCCTCCTGATTCTTACCTATTTGAGCCGATGAGCCCACACACCGGCTCCATAACCCACAATGGAGACCAACATAGCCTGGTGATGCAATTTGATCAGTTTAAATCTGCCCTTCCTTCTGCTGATCTTATTCATAGCTCTCGAAGCTTTTCCACGTGTGTTCTTCATGTGAGTCATGAAGTCGCGCCTCTCATCCAGAAAGTTAGGAATGAGGAAGATTGAATTTAGAGGTGTACCTGCATTTGCGTGGATAGAGTAGGAAAACCCACCCTTAATACACCCGGTCAAATTCAAACTAAATATCCCCGTCATTGGCAGTCTAGTCTATTGCGAGAGTGGTGCCTTAGACCATGCAGCCACCGAAGCAGGTTTTAATAATAATAATACTGCTTTATCAAGTCTTACCATATTAGTTTGGAAATCAATATATTTTAAATCTAAGATTATTCCAAAGGATAATTTTAAAATTTCCCGCCCCGAATCCCGATATTTTGACTAATTTCCTGTCCCGAAATAAAAGTCATTCCTTCCCATCCCTAGTAATCTTTCAACGAATAGTATCTAAATCAAAACTAAGTGATTGTACTGAATCATACAAACAATTTAGTGAATCTGAATTTATTTATAATGTTTTTGAAAATATGATAAAGTTTTCTGTGACAATGTGTAGACAAAGCGGTGGTGAGCTAATTTATATAAAGCTTTAAAAATAAGTGGTCTCGCTTCAAATATGACTAAGGGCTATTGAGTGTTATGTTTGTTTTCAAAAATATTATGGTC
Source organism: Timema poppense (assembly GCA_902141375.1). NCBI lineage: Eukaryota > Metazoa > Arthropoda > Insecta > Phasmatodea > Timematidae > Timema > Timema poppense. The sequence continues at coordinate 1,399 of CABFOV010003357.1, read as the reverse complement.
AATCGATAAGGAGACACACCAATGGGAATTTGAACGCAATAAAGCAAAGCAGTGTGGGTGGGATATTTTAATTTGTGCTCTACAAATGAAAGTTAGCCGCAGCCTTTGTCAATAAAAATACCAAAAACATTTCTCAACTGAGCCAGTGTGCCTGTGGATAACTCTTAGTTACTAATCCTCTCACTAAAGGCATTTTTGGAAACCATTGTTATTTTAACTAATTAATATTATCTAAGGTACAAATGCAAATTGATGACATTTCAAATATTAACATTTAACATAATGGATTTAGGTGTTGTGAAGGTGTATTTGGTGCATAGTTTGATATTTAAAAACTACTTTTTTCATCATATTTCACCAGATTATATTTTCCTATTCAAGGATAAATATTACCATCGAGTAGCATATTGTGGTTGTTACTTAATGGCATTCAGTTTTATTGACTAGGTACAATAGTTGTAAAATGGAAGCTAAGGTTAACTTAACTTTAATAAATTAATAATATGGTTAATGAGCTTTAACTATATGTCACATTGATAGCCAGTCCCTAATTTTAATCTTTTATATTTATTTTCCCCGAAAACTCCCGAGAAATAATTTTTCCCGCTCAATTTTCGAGAACATATTTCCTGAATTTTTTCCCTAAGTTTGGGATCCTGAACAGGACTAGTTGTATGCTTGTGTACTAATTACGCTTATAAGTTAGGGATGCAAAAGGTTAAATTTAGAAAAAGTTTATCCACATTTGTGTGGAGATGAGTGGGAAACCGTATAGAAAAAACTGACAGATCTAACTTATATCTCCCAGTCATTGACAGTCTATTGTGAGAAACCATGCTGCCATCAAAGCAGGTTACATCTGATTTCTTATTAATTTATACAAGAGGAAGTATGTAGGGGAACCCATTTGATTTGAAGTAAAATCTTAAACTTGAGTCAAATTAAATAAACTTAAAATTTGCCGGAAAAAAAATAATCCAAGTTTACATATTTTTTAAGTTTTGTAAAAATCGTCGTGTCGGAGCAGCTACTATAACTACTCGTACTTTAGTTTTCGAGTACTCGCACACCCCTCAATTTTATAATTACCAATAATCTTAAATCTGTACTTTTAAGCTATTCTGCTTTCTCGTTTTGTAATGACCAACATAATGAAATTTCCTGTGTTTATTTTTATGAATTTGTAAATGTTTCACTGAATATGTTTTAAAGAAAGTTTTTTTTTAAATCGATTTCTAAAAGAAATATATATATAGTGAATTAAGTAAAAGTATAGTAAGACTTTGGAATATCTCAATAAAATATTTTAAGTACTTTATATTTTGATGTACAATTTGTTTTTTGAAATGAACTTTCTTGTGAAAGCAAGAACATAATTTTTTATTTATTCTACCACAAT
>CABFOV010003356.1:46899-58979 GCA_902141375.1 Timema poppense | reverse complement strand
ATGAGCACGACGACAGTAATAACAATAATACTTAGCACCCGTTAGAGTAATAAGCTTAAGTACTAACTACACTAATGGGTTAGAAATTGGGAAGATTGAATATAGAGGAAGTGAACCCGTATTTGTTGCGGGTGGAAAACCATTTAGGAAAAATCACCCCCAGTTCCCCCGAGCGAGATTCAAACCTCGATCTCCCCATCCACAGCAGCCTAGCTCTACACGAAATTAGCGCGTTAGCTAACTATGCCACCGAGGCGGGTAAAACTGTAATCTTCTCAATTAGGACGGACTCGGTAGTTCACCTAGCCCTGGATTGCAATATATGTAGCCTACTTTGTTCTCCATCTCTTCCTATATTGCTGCGCGATGAGGTCTACCAGCTGAAAAAGTTGCAAGCTGTTTGAGATATTCACCCGACTGGTCATATGAAGGGAGGCATCCCAGCGTGGATCCAAGTGTAATAAAGATGAAGTAAGTGATACAGTTGAATTAAGCTCACTGCTTAACACACATTGGAGCCGACTATTCAAAAGGGTATCAATCTTAATATGGGCAGTGTTGAACTCCTAATAGGTGAAAAATTTGACGTCTTACAAAGCGTTTGAGGGTACCTTTAAGACAATGGATATTCTATTCCCACACACCTTGGAACGACGGGGTTCCATCAGGATCTATCTTATTTTCAAACTTTATTGAGGATAACTCATCGCCTAACGCAACTGTGAAAACGGGAGACGACAGAAACTCCTCCAACTAATTAAGTTGACGCAGGTGACCTGGCGGTCTAGGGGTAAGGTGTCGGACTTCTATGCTGGCGGCCGGGGTTCGATCCTCGGTCCCGGCAAAGATTTATCTGATTACCAAACCCTTCCTTCACCTCTGACAAGACATCTTGTGAATGTGAGGAATGCCAGGCCTCCACCGTGGTTCGGATTCCACATTAAACTGTAGGTCCTTCATTTCATCTCACAATCACCCTACCATTACACATTAGCGTAAGTGCGTATAACCCGAACGGGTAGTAAGACGCGGTGCTAATAATAATAATAATAATAATTAAGTTGACGGCGAGCTCCAACGAAATTCGTTCCTCCGTCTGAGAGCATAAATGTGTAAGGAACTCGACATGAAATTAAACGTTTGGTGGTGGCTAGGAAGCATTCCGTCGTGAGATTTGACACGAGTTTAATGTGAGCCTCTTAAATGGCAAGACACATGAAAAGGCAGAAATATTACTGATTTACTTAGCACCGCATCTTACTACCCGTTCGGATTATACGCTCAAGTACTAATTATGCTAGTGAGTTAGGAATTGGGAAAGTACTCACCAAAGCGAGATTTGATTTGGATTTTGTTTCAGAGTGAAATTCCTCCACATTTGTGTTTAATATTGTGGGGCATCATCTCTTGTCCTATAGTAGCCAAGGAGGGCCAGAAAACCAGAGGGGAGGGTGCAGTAGAACTTATGGACTACCACCACGGAATAAGATATGAGACAAATTATTCTCATCTCAGACATTCCTCCAATGTAGCGCCTCTATATTTCCCTAAATTTGAGAGATGCACTTGCTGAGAAATACCTTGCAACGTGATGGATCAGATTAAATCCAGTAAAGAATAACCTTTGAATTTGTAAACGCGACGTCAGAGATAGTGTTAAGGTTTACTCTAGCTATCAATCAGGAAACGGAGTGACCTTAGATTTTGCACAAAGAAAATTTATGTAAACAGGAACATCATGGCTTTCGGAGCGAATATAAATTAAAGCTCCATATGCTTAAACAGAACTATAAGCAAATCATATGATTGACATTGTGACTCAAGACGTAACACTTATGTGACAGACAAAATAAATTTTGTTTAAAAGTGAAGTTCTCCTACTGTACCAACACAACAGGCACAGACGGTTAGTCCCAATCGACCTTTTGCTGCCATAAGTTTTTATTAAGAAGCTTTGAGAAAAGAGTGACAGATGATATAAGTCCCAGAGGATAAAAGAAAATTCGGGCAGTGACTGATAAAATGTTGCGTTTTATGCATGGCTGGTTAAGAGCTTCAACAACAGAAGTGAAGGAATCACAGGACGGAAGCCACTGCACCCAAAGAGCCTTAGTACTGGCATCCTTATCCAGAGAGATGGAATGCTGAAGACGTGAACTCTCAGAAACATACATCATGATTTTTTACAAATTAATGCATCACTTAGCTAACGTGAAACCTTCGAATTCAAATAAATAATCTGATCGTATAGAGTATGAAGCTTTGACTTAGTATCAACACAACTAGTCATATCGTCTATGTAGACATCCTTGTTGCTTATTTCAGTGGCAATTGAACACCTTATGGTTGGTTAAAACTCTCACTACGCTTTTAACTAGATGCGTAGTACTAGAAGCTCCTAATAACACAGTATTCATCTCATAAACTTCAAGTGGTTCAGATGGAGGAGGGGCTTTCCAAATGAAATCATCGATTTGATAAAGACATAGAAATTTTCAAATATATGTTGCGAATACCAATAGTGACTCCGGAGCCAAACAATCCAAAATGAAATAATATTTCTACTAAATCTTCTTGCGGGCCTACAAACAACCATTTAACTACTTGGTGCTGATGCTTTCCAAACAGTTTTAAGTAGACTATATACGTAATCAGGTCGATGAGCTTTGTAATGCGGAATGAAGTATCCCTCTTCATAAATGGAAGAAACCTCTCCAACTCTGGGTATGTCATCCTTAATATACTAGTTCATGAGATCAAAATGTTAACTTATCGGGGGTTTTGAGAAGTATACTCTCCGGAAATAACAATTTTGTGTTAGCATTCGTCTTTGAGGAACCAAGGAGGTCAGTAGATTGAATGAAAAGGAGACGAACTGTGAAACTACCATCATCACTTCGTGTGTATATTTAAACGAAGATACTTTTTCATTGAACGCTCTCAAGAGTAGCAATGTTTCAATACTGAACCTCTTCTAGCTTCCAAAATATTTCGACTAGTGTGTTTAAAAATGTCTGAGAAAATAAACAAACACTCTCTAAAGATACATTGGTGGCTTCAACTGAAACTCTACCAATGACAATATATTCAAAGAGAGATTCAAAAGCCACAGGCATTCCCGGTGGGCTCTATACCTCTTTTATTATCCATAAGTGGTCGTAGTTCAGCTTAGACCTACATTTAAACTTCTTGCCGTTAATAAAACATTTCTTCGCCGAGAACTAGATTTTTCAAGTTTGACAGTTGATAGGTGATCCAATGAAATATATGCGGTTGGAATAAAATTGGTGAAATGATCAACCACAAGTGCGTGAGCAACCAAGATTATAGCAAGGCTCCAGCCTTGTATGAAAATTAACTGCAGTACAGAGAACGACATTAATAGGTGAAGAACCACTAATTTTGATCTTATAACTGAAGATCTACCTATACAGGGAGACCTAATCTAGCACAGACCGTGCCTGTAAGGAAATGAGACAAGAGTCTCCATCAACCAAGCTACAGAGTGAATGGAAGTGGCAAACTCGAACAAGTATAGTTGTTGTACCTAGAAGAACTGAGGGGTTGTTTGAACACAGCGAATGAGTAGGATCTGTGTTATTCACGGTCTTAAATGGTCGAGGCATGCGGTTGGTCGAAGAGGGTCAACCTCTCCCCTTCACTACGATGAAATGTAGATGCGGTGCGGTTGCTGTCAAACCTAAAGGTTGCGGTTCGGTTATTACCAAAAGAAAAGGTCGCGGTGACTTCAAGCCATCTTATGGAGCTGTAATGTTAACTGTTAGGTATACCTCAACGTAAATGGTTAGGTCTGATAGGAATATAAAGACAGGGCTATGTTCGTTCAATGTTGATAATAGGTTTTATTAATTGTATGAGTCGGTGAATTTTTAAAGCAGGAAACCACTCGGCCAATTTGTGTCCGGCAACCATCTCTTGGGGAAGATATTCCTCTAACCCATTATGACTGTGTAATCTGAGCGTAGCCACACACGTAAAACGAACGACGTGGGCAATTTAGGAACCAATTACTTCGTGTCTGCCATCGATCCCTGTCATCACTGGACAGCTGGTGAAAAAAAAAACTCTCCTGTTACTACCATGAATGTGTTAGTAATCAATTTACTAAGCCATATTTACTTTACATCCATTACCATTTCCAGCCTGTGGACTCGTTCAGTTTTTTTTATTCAAGCCCCATACTTTTGACTATCCCCCTTATTAGGCCTGTTGCGGCCGTTACTAAGCCATGTCAGGTAAATTATTCTCGGTTGTCAGTTAGGGTGGGGTTTGATGGTAAAGTTACCAATCATTGATTTTATTTTGGCATGGTGTCGACATAGCATCCAATACACTATAATCCTCCCTCACAATCCCTTGACCACACATAGCTTAAATTTAGTTTAACCCAAGTACAGTAAAGTACTTAGAAATATTCTACACAAGAGTAATAAAATATTCTTACTATAACCTGGCCATAATTTCCAAAAATACTCAAATAATATATTACATTTACTATTGCAAAACAAAATTTGAGCAGTTTTTTTCTGATCCACTAAACTTGTGCAGATGTCAGATTGATAAGCATTATTGTAACACACATGATTTGACTGTACATGTCCTCAATGATCATTAATGTTCATTTTGTGGAAGTAGAGGAGATGAGGTTAGTCAGTCGATTTGTTGAGATGCATTGGTTAGTGGTATTTACAGAGATTTTAAAATAAAACGTGTAGTGCAAAAGAAATTGATAAATAACTATTTACCTAAATCTAACTTCCCCCAAATCTTTCTAAAATAAAGAAAAGAAAAAGTGTTTTAACATTGACTCTTTAAGTATGTAGATACACAAAATAATGATTTAAAAAAAAAAAGTTTTAGTTTGGTAATTTAGCTTTTGCATGTCTGGGTTAAATCAGTAGTGGAAAGATTAGCCAGTAATAGTCTACCGTTGCCCAGGGAGCTCCTAAATGTACAAATTGTACATTCTTACCGTGGAGGCTCTTTCTGTGCGCCAATGAGATGATGGTGATAGTAAGTATGAGGGTGTGGAACCAGTAGAAATACTTACAAATAATTAACCAAATCCTGGTGACCATTAGGTTAATTCCCCTTTCAGAAAAAATACTTGATGTACCAGCCAAGAATCAAATCAAACTCGGGACCCCTAGGCTTGTAGCCAGATAACTCTGACAAGTGGCAATTTATTTTGGAATTAATTGTGGTTTAAAAATCCTAAGATAAATACAATGGTATTATCTTTTAATTCCAACAAGATGTAAAAAAATACCCTTGAAATATTTTTATGAACTATACATGAACTCATGAAGTGATATAGCTTCTTCCCGACTGACTTAAACAACAAATTTTCTAAACTTTAATCAATTATTAAAGAAAAATCAATATCACAAAATTATAAAACCAGTTTGACTATACTGTCAAATAAAAAGGTTTTTGTTTTACAGTTATTAATATTTCCAGCCTGTGGTCTGGGTCAGATTTTTTATTCAAGCCATATATTTTCCACTACCGACTTGCTAGGCCTGTCGTAGCTTCATGCCTTATTATCTAACTTAAGACTAGGACAGGCACAATATCCAGTCCTGGGCAGTTTATTCATCATTGTGAAAATGTAGACCCACAGTTCACCAATGATAAATTTTTCAACCATGCCAGGAATCAAACCAAGCACCCTTAACACAGTAGACAGACGCGCTACCAACTGAGCAAAGGTATCAGATTGTCAAGTGAAAGTGATATTTACAAGGCACACAACTTTGAAATGTCTAAAGAAAGTATGATTTCCAAATATTTTGAACTGTGGAGTTTTGGATGCCAATTGGCCATAGCATTACTTAGCATTAGTTATAATTAGAAGGTCAGTTTGGATATTTACTTATGAGTACTAGTACTTTACATTAAAGTGACCATGCAACCACTGAAAAGGGTTTATTCCTGTTTATTGCCTTTTCCTCGAGTCAACAACACTTGTAATAACACTAGAGGCATGGCCAAAAATGTATAGTTTAACCCCTTCAATGGTCACATGGTCTAAGGCGTCACTTATGAAAAAGATTGGACTCCCAATGATGGGGAGATCTGAGTTTGAGTCCCGGTCGAGTGTACTGAAGGGTTTTTCGTAAATAGTTTTACATTCCCACTTCACACAAATGAAGGTATACTTCTTGTAAAATTAATGTTCCTTATCCCTGAAACTATGTAAAATAAATAAGTATTCAGTCTATATGTTATAGTGCAAATTAACCTATCAACAAGTATTGAAATATTGTTGCTTTATTAAAAGAGAGATTTATGCCATGATAAAATTATGAGAAAATATGAGAAATAAACAGTAAGAAATAAAAGAAGAGGAGATTAAAGAAAGGAGAAGGATGAAAAAACTTCCAACATTTTAATTGTTTTATTATTGTAAAGAATATTTGACTACTACATATCAAGTACACAATGCTAGCCACACAGACATTTATTTATTCATGAACTTTACAACCAAAAACACTATTTTACACTATCACAATAAAAAAACTAATGACCTTTGAAGTGAACAATAAGACTAAATTGGATTGAAAGCTACATTTTTGTTTAACAAAGTAGCACAATATTACATCCATAAATTCAATTATTGAATTTAAATTTTACTTTGAAATGTAGTTGTCACTTTATTATTGGGCTTGTGTTGACCATGCCTAAACTAAGTTTATCAATTCGTTTTTTTTTTGTGTGATTTAACAATCTATTATGTTGAAAATAGATTTTCTTCATTTCACTTTTATAAAGGTCACCAATTAAAAAAAGGAAAAGATCGAACTTTGTGACACAACTTTTTAATATAGTATTGTTATCAAAACATTTTAACCAGTATCGCAGCAAGTGTTTTGATTTTGTTGATCAATAATATATTCAAAACCTGTAATACAATACTCGGAACAATCTGCTTCATACTTGATTAGTTCATTCTGCCAACAAATTATCAATTATATCATACAATATATCTCTAACAAATTACTATTTAAATTGGGTCAACTTTACTAATGTGTTATGAGTTTAAAAATAATATAGTGCAATAATATTATCTTAAGAGACTTAAGTATTCTGCACAAGTTACACAAGTTTTGTTACTTATCTTACATTAAATTGTATTTGGACATGAGTAAATTTATATTACGTTTACAAACTTTATAATGATTATATATGAACCCAAATCTTTTTTCCTCAAAATTCAAATAATATTTTCAATTAAATCTCAAATTAAAATTTGAATATTAAAAAGATTTAAAACTGTACAATTTTGTGGAAAATTAGTATCACGGGCAAAAAAGAAATTCTTAGTAGTGATTTTGTGATATTGAATATTACATTTTTTCATTTCTTTATATTCATTGTCATAAGGAACAGAGGGAACATTTTTTTAAATAAATCAATTATCTTTATACAAGTTTATGATTTTATTATTTTTTAGTTTGTGTTACAGTAAAATAACACAGGATAACTATAAAGAGAAAATACACGCAAGGATTTAAATAAAAAACAATAAACTTAATTTCATAACTTGTGCAAAGGACAGAGGGGAGTCTCAAAATATTATTATAAGATCTGTTGATCTACTAAAGAACCAGTTATAATCAAACGTGGACTCCTAGTCCACGCCCTGTGAAAGAACAATGATATTTTATTTATATATTTTTTTTTATTGGCTCAAATAAATTATTTCGAAGCTGCCTGAATGCTCACTCATCACTAACTACGTTACCATTAGCTACAATTAAATATTAAGTAAACATTTAACATATAAAATGAGTATTTTCTGACATTTATTATCTTCGTTGCAAGTTTCTTATAGAATCCCATAAATTCACCTGTTTGTTATAGAGAAATAATTAAGTTAAATGAGTTTTAATAAATAGAGCTAAGTTATCCATCCATTACTGTTTCCAGCCTGTGACAATTTTTTATCCAAGCCATATATTTTCCATTACCGGCTTGCTAGGGCTGTGGAGCTAAGTTATAGAAAGTTAAATAAGTCATATAATGACAATGAACACTACCATTTTTTTTAACACTTCCGGTATTTGTATTAACTTTCTTATTAAGTACGTTGCTAATTTTAAATTGCCTAAAAATAAAGTCAAAATTCTGAAAACGGCTTACAAAATAAAATTTTAGTGAAAATTTACCTCACTTATGATTTCAATTTTCTTTTTGTTTGGTTAATTAATTAAGTTACATGTCTCTAGCATTTCAAATGTTGGTGTTTCAGCCAAGTTTCTTACGATATATATATATATATATATATATATATTCAAATGCTCTAACTAAATCTTGATTTTAAAATATTTATTAATATCGATGGGAGCCTAAAGGTGAGCAGTCCTAAACAATATTAATGATCGTCTGGCTTAAAATAGGTTAAAAAATTATGTATTAAATGAGTAAAATTTAGTTGTTTTTTTAATAACATATATTATGTACTCAAAACTGTTTGGAGCATAGCTACTATTTTTAATTTTAGCACACGAGCCTAGAAATTTTCAGTTCCTGAGGACTTTTCAGATTTTTTCAGCCACTAAGTCACTGGCCAGTATAAGTGGAATTGTTCTAATTTGCGACAAAATATGTTTCATCCATTATAAATAAAGCCAGAAATAAACAAACAGTGTTACGAAAGATCATTTCCACATATATACACATCAGGATAAAGAGGTGCCTTATTATACATTTCATTTTGCTTTTATTAATATTCGATATTGCAAACCATGACAACTTGATAATACTTTATTTTCATATTAAGTTACCATAATTGTAATGTTTCACTTGTTTCATACATTACTATACACATTGGGATAAAGGTGTGCTTTATTATACATTTCATTTCGTTTCTATTAATATTCGATATTGCAAATCATGACAGCTTGATAATACTTTATTTTCTTTAAGTTATCATAATTGTAATGTTTCACTTGGTTCGTACAGTGTGTTGAAATGTTAAAAGTCTGAATTTATTCTAAACTTAGTAATTTAATTTACTCTATTTGTTATACATATATGCATATGCAAATAAGGGGAAAAGGAACCAATTTTAATTGTCTTTTTATTAATAATAAATATTGTAATTCATAAAAAAAATCTCTCATGAAAAAATATATACTGGTAATCTTAATAACATAAAATATTTTAACAAGTTTATCCAAGAAATTTTACAAAAATTTGCTTTGATAGAAACTTAAAAAATCAATAAAAACCATACTAACAAAAATAAAATATGTTAAGTACCCAAAATTGTGATTAAAAGTACTTTGTACTAATAAAATCTTGACCTCATGATATGTTTTAACATTTAAATCGAATATTACGAAGAGTTGCAGTCCTGCAATAAGTAATATAGCTGGTTCAGAGCTGCTTTGGCTTTTTTCTGACAGTTAAAATGTTACTAAAACACTGGTTATTATTCTTCCACTTCATAAATGTGTGTGCCGTTTTTACACGACAGCTTGGTGGTAACATCATGCATCAGGTTCCCTGCTACCTTCAGGAAAGAACAAGGGGGAAGGATTGTTTTTTCTGAGGAAATAGTCCTGGCAGGAGGTTGGTCAGACCACTGACTGGTACAAGTTATATGGAATGCATGTCTTACTTGGATAGCCAGGGCATGGACATCGCAACAACCTAATTGTTGGGGGGCGGTCATTAAGTCGGTACATAAGAGCTGCTCTCTCACCCCTTCTCCATCCAACCGAAGCCATGTTTTTTTTTATTCAAAGTACAAAAAAGACGTTCAGCATCATATTATTCTGTATGGATATTTGAGGCAGACCAAAAATGGGGAACACACGAAATTTGTAAAATAAACTGAAGTAATAAATTTAGCAAGTAACATCATTTTATATCATAGCTAACTACAAGCTAATACATTTTTTTTTAAATTGGAAAATGTATGTCCCGCTGGTATCCCCCACTTTATATTATGGGGGTGTTCCCCATCCCTCCTGCTTGCGGCGCTCGTTGCCAGGGGAATAAAAAGTGACTTAGGAGCACTATAGGAAATTTATGAAAAACCATTATATACTCGAAGAAGTAAGTTTTCCCCAAAATATAGGCAAGCTCGTTGAGATTTCATCATCCAATAAACAGTTTGTCATATTTTTACCCAGAGTTTTAATATTCCTTCGCCTGTTTCTGACTCACTAACAGAATAGATGTGTTTCATAAGGTTTGTCACTTTGACAAGCAAAGTCAATTTACACTACTTGTTAAAGTGAGAAGACATATTTACGAAACACGGGAATATGAAACGGTTTCTCATTTATTTTCAACTGTAGAAAAAGCCTCAGTTGCTGTGAAAGGACATTAATGACAAAGCACCAAACTCGTATGCACTAGTCACCTGCACTCTCATAATTATGAAAGGGTCTAAGATTTTACTGTACTTAGAGTACTTCTAAATAGGGAGTTCATATATTTATCCAGATAAAAGGGGTTATTTCCTTATCAGCCCAAATATCTGAATTTATGGCTGAGGTGTTTGGCACATTATGTATATATATATTTATTTTTTTGTGTTTAAGTTTTCACATACAAACTTTTTTTTTACAATAGTATCAACATGCTCTTATATAATATGAGTATAGTTTTACAACACAAAATATTTCACTCGTTTTTTTTATATAATCTTTAAATCTAAACTTATTTTCTCCAAAGTATTATGTACATAACCTTTATATATTTAAATTACTTCAATAAGTAAATCCCTAAGATATATAAATGAAACCTATCTAAATCATGCATAATCATTAAGCATGTTTTACAATCATATATTTTAAAACATACAAGTGTTTAGTAATAAGTATTGTCAATACAATTAAGTATGTCAACATATTCAAAATATATATATTTACCCACACTTGAAACAAAGTGATATAATTACTTTGTTTACTTATGACTAAGAATATTCCTAAGGACCAATCCTAATCAGGGGAAAACCAAACTACTAGGCATTGTAGGAATTTTAGAATAAGTAGGGCCTATTGCTGATCTTAAAAAAGTATAAAATATTAACTGTATTAATAAAAGTCACGTGGTGTTTGTCCAAAGTTTTTCTCAGAATTCCCGATAAGATACCTATTTGACACTTCACACATTAATTACTTAAGTGTTGTGGTTACCAAAAAAAAACTCTTGAAAATTAATTTCTTTTAAAGGGGGTGGCCCCAAGGTGGATTCATTTCCCATATCTCTGTCCTACTATGGCTCTTCCTCCCACTTTCTGATACCCTATTGGAGAGGTGAAATTTGGTATGGACGCAGCATACCGTCTTTGTGACAAAACTCTTTAACTTTCAAAATACCCAAGATGACGGATTCAATATTGCGGACACAAACGTAAATATGGAGTCAAAGAGAGCTGAAATTTTTGAATGGATGCTATAGCGCATGCCCAAGGGCTTAAAAACTCGGGATCAGGAACTTAGTACAAAATCCGAAATTGGTCCGGTTGGAAACAGGTTGACCTCTGCTGTGGTATATAAGGCACAAAAAAATATCACATATAAAATACAATATATTTATTACATAACAATATTATCATTTGATTTACATACTAAAGGGAACCAATTTATAAAAATAAGACATAAGAAAACCACTTAATTCACTCTTCAATAAATGAGTCAGTTTCTAAATATCACTGCCCCTTCTCATGTGTTTTACATGTTATATGTTTATAATGTTAAATATCTTTAGTGGATATCTCTCGTTTCTATTGTATTTTTAAAGTTTTTTTTTTCAAGCTATATATATTTTTTTTTCAATCATGAGCCACTTGTGTATATTTGTAGGTTTTCCCCCTGTATCAAATTCAACTTGGTTGTTCTGGGTCGTTATTTGACCTAAATTGAATTCAAAAAACTTTTTCCATGATAAATTTGGCCTTTTCTGTCAGTTGGAAAATAGCTATAAAAAAATTCCATATTTAATCTATACAAAAACAGGTGATAAGTGATTTAACAGAACTGCTACTACCTGATTAATACAAAATTTCCAGGTTTTCCAGAAGAATTTTTTTTTTTTTT
>CABFOV010003356.1:21171-36351 GCA_902141375.1 Timema poppense | reverse complement strand
AAAAAAAAAAATCACGCAATAAATCAATCGATTGCAATTGCCGACCCATGATTCATAGAGTGCAAATTAAATAACCCAAGATAGTTATAATATTAACCTTTGAGAAAATATTTAACCCTTTAATAATGATTTTATGTTTAGTTTTTTTTTTATTTAAATTTATCTTTAATTTGGCAAATTTTACTATAGATAATAAAGTGTAAGTTATTCATTGTCGATGGAAGGTTAAAAAGTTGACGGTGAACTAAGAATGTACAATATAAATAAAACAATAAATCTAAGCTAATTAAAAATAATTAAATAAATACAAATTTAAATTGTACCTACACATCCTTGGGTTTTAGTGTTTAAGAAACTAGGTTTGATTCAATGCAACACCATGGACTTGAATATATCTAGTGATAATATTTGAATGTTATTTATTAAGTCCTTCATTAGACATCTTAATGAGAGCTAAACTGATAATTAATTACTTTAAGAACTTAAAGCATTTTATCTTGATAAGTTGTCTTTAAGATGAGTCATGAGCCGCCACTGAATTTTTTTAAAGATGGTTATGGTTATATAATTAAATACTTAGTCACAATTATTTTTAAAGACATTATCAGGCAATTAGATGTTTTGCTAAAATGAGTGTTGGTATTAATCAATGTCACTTATATTAATTGTGTGAGCCAAAAATAGCCCCTTTTTAATTGGCCAACCTAAAGTAAACTAAATCATGAATAAACATTAAGTATAAAATTGACTTGTCAACATTTTAATAATTCATTTACATGTATTATGTATATTAAGTTGTTTAAATATTGAGTATATCTTTAAAATATTTATATGTAGTTAAACTATCAAGTCATTAAACTATATATATGTCATAAATTATTGTAAAAACCTAGCTATTATTTTGAGAGCACTTTTCAGAAATTTAAAGGTAATAATGTTAGTCCCCTTTTTTTTATGTATACTTATTTATTTTAGATGATTGGTGCAAGTGCATGGATTAAATTAAGTTTGGAAACTACTTGAAATATTTTAAATCTCAATTAAATGGTTAATTTAAATAAACTAAGGCAAGAAGCTTTAAAAAGGGTGGTTTATATTTCAAATTACAATAGTAAGAAACATGCAAACTCAAAAATAGCTGAATGTGCTTTTTTGAAACACCTATTAGCAGAGGTATGTCAGTGAGTATTTCTAGGGTAAGCAGAGCTTATTTAAAGTGTGCCTGTAATGTGTTACTTTGAAGGTAACAAGTTTTTATTTAATTTAAATTTAATTTGAAGTTAATAATACAAGTAATTATTGGCATCTCTATTAAGGAAACTAAAGTGGAAATGATTAAAGATTATTGTATAAGGATAACTTAACATTAAAACATTTCATTTGAATTAAATAGAGTTAAACAAAAAGGCGGAGTTTTCAAGCTGCAGAAGAAGGCTAATAGATAAAATATTGTATATAATTAAAATTTAATCAAGATGCAATAGCTATTTGTTCTAATCTACATACCGCTTGTGTGCATGAATATTTGCAAATATCTGAAGAGAGGGCTCTACTTTTTTTTGGTCATTTTCCAACTCTTAAGTGGCCGGAATTAGGAAGGTATTTTTTAAGTTAAATGCACATTCATTAGCGTACAGAGGTGATGGGAAAAACAATAGTGATGAATCACATCTGTAAAATCACTTCAAGGGAAACTAAAAGAAATATTTTGAGCCTCAATTTCTCGTCACAGGTAATCCAGACAATTACGATAGTTATGCCTTCTATCGTGTGACCACTGAGGAGTTTTCTGATGAATAATTAAAACCATTCAAAATTACAATCCAAACAAGCTGTGCTTACTCTGGGAATATTACACACCACATCAATGCTTATAAGTAGACTAAACTTGTGATAAGAAGTGTAACAGTTTCCATTTCAGATATTTAGTACTAAAATGTGTAATTAATCGATTTATATTTTTGAGTTTAAATAGATATCTCTAAAAAAATTAAGTTTACCTTCAAGTGCTAACAAACCAACAACATACTTTTAAAACAAACCTTTTGGTTTATTGATTTAATAAATTTTAAAGTAGTATCTATATATAAATAACAAGAGTGTCGATTAGATTCAATGATTAACAGTAAAAATTACATATATTTCGAATTATTGTGTATTATTAAATACTTTAAAATATTTTTTGTTGTAAATTTTAGCTTTAGCATTTGACTATAACATTGTTTTTGATTTGCATTCTTTAAGTTCAGTCATTACTTTATTTATAAATAAGTTTTTTCAACATATTTCAGGGGAAAAATGTGTAATTTATTTTTTTGGTAAGTGAATGTTTATTTTCAGAGAAGAAAAAAAAATTGCACCATGAAAACAATAATTTTATGTTACAAATATCAAACTTGGTTTGAAATAATTGTTGTTTATTACAACAGAGGTATGCTAGGTATGCTAACAGGTGAAATTGATAAGTTCACATTAAAGCAAGAACTAGGTCCCAAAACAAAGTGCTTCATGATAGATTAAACAAACGTAAGAATAAATTCCACTTTTACTCTACAAACTGACCACATATATTTCCCTTCAAATAGAATGTAAAGGCACAATGACAAACAAGATAAATGTTTTGTTTTTTTTAATTTGATGTGATTCTGTGTAATTAAACCAGAAAATGGTATCATTAATGGAAGAGTAAGAAATTTAAAATATTTTAAGAAATTTGTTTATAATTACTAGAAAACTAGAACCACATTTTGTCAAGAATTTTGAAAGAAACAAGTACTACCAATCAAAGTGCCACATTCCCTTTCCACCTTAAGGAAAAAAAAGCCCCAAATATGCAGAAATAAATACCAAAGTTGCCATGCCATGACTGTATTTAGCTACATCATACAAACATTTTCACAGTTGAATGTTTTCTTTTTTCTTTTTATTTCTTTTTTAAATGTCTAAATCTTATAAGTTTTTTAGCTTGGAAAATTTTATTTAACTGTGTTAGTAGAGAGTTGATTTTTTGATACATACAAACAGTTTGGCAACTGTGTTATTTATCATTAATACAAATGTTATTATTAATAATTAACAAAAAAAGACAATTATTTTAACATTCAGCCCAAATATATTAAAATCTAAAAGACACAAAAAAATGGGGGTTTAAAAAAGGAAATCCCTTTTAAAATGCAGAAACCAAATAAAAGTTTATTTTTCTAAAAATAAACTTTTGAAGTGTTAATTCATTGGGCTTTCTTTCTCCTTTTTTTTAAAGCTAGTTAGTGGTAACTTGGCCATGTGGAAAAATATAAGTACTGATTCTAGTTAGTGTAAGAAATAGGGCTCTACACAACTATACGACATTGCAAGACAAAAAAATGAAAAAAAAACTATACACCAATTTGTAAAGACAAATATATTTTTTGGAATAATTTTATGTTGCAATGATATTGTCGGATAATTGTGATTAAAAGCTAGAGGATGTAAATCGCAAGTGATAGCGTAGTAAGAAATAAGATAAAAACTCTGAAAATTACAATAAATTGTTCATTAATTACAAAGTTATGTTAGTTTCAAGATGAATGGAGGGGAAAATAAAACATTTAAAAGTCCAGATATTCATTTTTTTTAGTAATTAGGTTGAGCAAGTAGCATGTGAATAGGTGATTTAGTTTTACTGTGCAACCCATTTCTAACTACACCAGTTGGGGTGTGAAAGTAGTTAGGTTTTGTCTTTCGTTATTTATCTACCAAACCCAATTTGACGATCACATTTTTTATTAGTTAGCCAGCGACTCATTTGGAAGTGTTAATTGTGAGTTATATTATATACAAAGTGGAGTTCATTAGTAAGAGTATTAAGACAAAAATATAAATATATACCCAAAACCCATGAACAACCAAGTACATAGCAAAACATTCACTTCATATAATATATCAATCTGAGGTACCAGTACAGAATATGGCCTAACCTACTATCTGTTTTTTCCTGTACACCAGCTATTAAAAATGTTACAGCATTTTTTTTAGACAAAGTGTTAATCGTGATTGAACTATATAAATGATCCGACACCTAAGCTCAGCCGGGAGAGCGTGTCTGTCTATTGAGTTAAGGTACTGGGGTTGATTCCTGACATAGCCGAAGAATTTATCATTGGTGAAATGTAGGTTTCCTCTTTCACAGTGATGAATTAATGGCCGAGGGCTGGATTTTGTGTATGTTCTAGGTTTCAGTTAGTTTATAAGTTGTGTGCTGATATAATCAGTCAGTTCAGAAAGTGTATGTTATATACCTCAACTAATAAGAAAGAATGTATATTATATATGAGAATAAAACTATGCAAAATTCAAAATGTCTTAAAAAAAAAAATTGTAAATATATTTTTAGCTATGTTAAATGAGCAATATGAAGAAAAATAACAATTTTTCTTTGAAAAAAAAAAACGTTGATATTTCACAAATTTAATATGTTGATTATTTGCAAAGTCAAATCTTGTAGATTATAGTAAGCAAGACACGCAGGGCAGATAGAAGAATCTATAACAGTGTCCGGGGTATTGAATAGTAAATATATTGGGAAGACCTAAGACGCAGATGAGAGGATAACATTAGAATGGACCTGAAATAGATAGGATGTAATGAGATGAACTGGATTGAATTAGTTCAAAATAAGGATATATTCCATTCACGGTAGGAAATGACTTCTGAAAGGCCTTTTTCCCCTACCATAAATCTACTATATAGTAGGATATTGGTAGGAAAAAAGACCTTTCAGAGAGTAATTCCTACCGTGAATGGAATATAGGTGGCGTACTTTCATAAGTGCAACAATGCGCCTTCCAGTTCCTAGGTAAGTACTTGGTATGTTATTTTAATATTCAAAAGCCTAGATTAATTAAATACCCAAGGTAGAGGTTAAATTAATATTTATTTATAATGATTATTTTTAATGTGAAAGCTTAGTAAGTGTGATAAATGAAACAATATTACTAGCCAATTATTATAATGTTTAACTATATGCTTTCTTATTTTCTTTACCATGAAAGCCAGTGCAAACAAAAGTGTTGATTAAGTGATGCAATATTTAACAAACACAAATCCAGTATAAATTATCATAAACCTTGTAGAAGAGTGACAGACATTTTATTGAGTTTAGGTTAAAGTGTATCAAAAGATAATTTATCTAAATGAAGACAAAAAGATAATGAAACTATTATAGGAGTTAAAACCTAAAATTTCATAAATGAATTTCTATAATTGAGAGTGAAATAATCTAGCTAAAAGAAGATTTGTTTAAAGATGCCAAGCAAAGTTATTTTAAATCTTATGTCTATGTAATAAATACATATAGGCTAATTGTGTTATTATAATTGCATAAGTGTTTCATATTAAGGTAATTTAAAACACTGAATGATTGATACTTAGTTCCAAAAAAATAGCCCACTTTTGTATTAAACCAAGGCTGTCTTATGTTAACCAATATAATTAGTTACTTTTGTTGATAAACTTCTTTTTAAAGCTAATAAAATTTTTTATATATTTAAACAAATATTTAGGATGTATTTACATCACAAATAGTATGATTCATTTATGATTTAAATTAAATGAACGATTAAATGAACAAGGCTATGAATATTATTTTTAATCATTTGTTCCACAATTCTACTTGACAAACCTAGAAGAGAATCAAATCAGTGCATTTGTTGCTGTGTAACAAGTCCTTGACCTTGTTATTTAAGTCAAATAATATAATCATTTGCGAAAATTTTACATTTCAAGGCACATTAAAATCTATATAGGATATTAACTTAAATTTAATAAAACGGAGAAGATTAAATAGACAAAAAGACCATTTTAAATTATTAAGTCATATATCGTATCTGAAATTAAAACCAGGATTTATTTAATAATGATGTAGACGAATAAAATATCCCTTACATTTGACCTTTGTCTATGAAGAATAATGGCTGGAGCACGACTTAATTTAAAGCACCCAATATTTACTTACAAGCGCTGCAATTCTTTTGTCAACAATGACAGTCAAATGGGTTGCACAGTAAAAAAACCAACCATCGTGATAAAATGACGTCTTCTGAGTCACCGACTGTTCATTAGCTGATGGAGATAGAGCACCAGTTTCTGTAATTAACTAAGTGTAATATGTAACTAATATCCTTCATCTGTATGAATGAAAATAATGAAGAAATTTGATTTTTACTATCGATAAACATCCAGCACTTTATAAGCATTTCACATAATGAATAAATATTACATTGTTTTGTATTTTTTTAAATATCTATTTAGAAATTTTAATCAGAATGTTTCTTGGTATTTTTGCCCTACATGTATTATTAGCCATTCATGCTATCTGCAACTCACACTAATTTAAGGATGCCAGATGAATAATGACAGCCACATATGCCTGGAGAGAGCATGTGAAAATCAGCCCTAATATATCTGACCATAGTTTAGAATTCCATTCGGTTTGCCAATTAACTTCAACATTCCTATAATGATGACTACAATGGTTACTTAATAAACACCGTACAACTTGAAAAATTTCTTCTCGGGGTCAATGGACACCTTTTAAGCCGAGTATAGACTGAAAAATTGAAAATAAAGATATGTGACTTTTCAAATAAAAATGGCTACGTTAAGAATGTTAAATGCTTCATAAAACACAAAATGTTTATCTTAAGTTTATGTAGTAATTTAAAGGGAAGTTAAATATTTTGGAATGTCATGAAGTTAAAATAAAAATAAAGCTTTGTTTTATTTTCTAATACTTTCTTTATTTTATTTTTTGTAAGGAGTTTCGTACCAAGTAATACAAATCCAATGAATACTAAATATTGTGAATATAAAATCTCATGGTTGTAATTCCACAGGCACAAGTTGCCAAAAAAATAAAATAATAATAATAACAAAATAATAAAAAGAATACATAATATATACTGGAAAGAATATACATAACATAAATAAAATATTTCATTTACACTTAGAACTAGGGAGGTTTGACAATATGTCCTTACAAGTAAGAGTATTCACACTTTATACTAAAAAAAATCTTCATGCGCAAAATTATTTAAAGGAAAGAAGGACAAAGTAACATAACATAATAACCACTAAACATACATGTGTTGAAACCGAAGTTTTAAAAGACTTCTAATAAAACATATCACAACCAGAAAAAAAAGCAATTCTATAAATGCATAAAAATACATCATATGCATTCAAAATAACCACCGAATGTACAATTAAAAAAGTATAGGTTTGTAATGTCTTAGAAAAGTTTTGGTTTGGGATATAGCTAGTTTGAGAAATGTGTCTGAAAACCTTTTTAACCTTTTAAAATGCACTAAATACTTTTATAGTACCTAATAATTAAATAGCATAGTCAATATTGGGGATATGACACCTTCGCCTCAGTCAGTTGCGTGTCTGTTTACTAAGATAAGGGTCCCAGGCTCAATTCCTGGCGGGATTGAAAACTTTATCATCAATGAAATGTGGATTTAACCTTTCACAGTGATGTATTAATGTCCGGGGACTGGCTGTTTTGCTTGTCCTAGTCTTAAGATATATTACAAGGCAAATGAAGCTATGAAGAGCCTAGCCGGCTAGTAGTGGAAGATGTATCGCATGAATAAAAACCTGGCCCAGATCATGGGCTGGAAACAGTAATGGATGTAAAGTCATTCCATGTTGGGCTATATATATATATAGTTGAGTTCTCCTCCATGAAACACCCAAATAAAAAATGAGGCCGAACTTCCCGCATCAGAAGGCCTGAAGAATAAACATCAAGCTCATATATTTTGGTTTTACATTGAGGAGGAAGTTGGGACTCGAATGTACAGGCGTACATTCTCGTGTTATCAAACTCTTGATATGGGCAATGATTATCATCACCTTGGACCACACTTAAAGAGTCTAGTCTCAATCACTCTATATCGTGTTTGTAATAGAAACTTTGAACCAAACATAATATGAGGAAACAGATTATCCAGAGGTGGTTTAGCAACGCTTTAAGGCACAGAGCGTTATCGATCAATCTTTCCCACCCCAAAAGTCCTTTAGTTAAGTTTCTTACTTCTCCACATTTGTTTCATAGTAAAGCTAGTGATTTTCGGTTGAATATTCCAACTAACCACAAAAATTGTGTTAAACCCCTTTATTTCCAACACAACATGTACCAAGAATATCATTATTTTGGTACTGTAATAGATATAAGTAAAAAATAAACTATTAAGGCAAATTTAATTATTTAGTAGACTTAAGAAGATGTCACGTTTGTGTTATGCATAGGATTCTTCCCACATTTTTCATTCTTTCCGTAAGCGGGCTTTCTTGATTAAATTTGCACTTATTAGTGTGTTTTAATTTCTTTCGTTTTTTTTATCAATTTTTATTTTATTTTTTTTAATTTAACCAGTAGGCCTTCTCTTTCTTAAAACTTATTTTGGTACTGAAATAGATCACAATTCTCAAGTGAAGAATGAGTAGAACTAAAAAAATCCATCCTAAGATCAAACCAATAATTTGATTTAACTGTACAGTGCAATCAAACTCAATGTGTTAATCTTCTCGGAAACCAACGAGAGAGAATAAGGAGTCAACTCAGCCACACATTGTCCAGGCCTGTATATTATATGTGGGCTTTCGACATCAAAATGACCAAAAATAATGTGCTTACGAGTGTCCACACCTGTACTTGTTTGTTCATCAAGTGATCCTACATTGTTAGATGTTTATTTCAGTGTCATTTTATTAGGATCGACATATGGGATTTTATATTAGACCTTTGGCCACCTGTATCATGCCTGATAGAATCCCACCCCTTGTTAATGTTAATTACCAAGCATTAGGGATGGGCCCTCGAATCTCTCAAATCCCCTAAATCCTTAAGGATAGTCTAGAATTTGAGAAAAATTTTATGCTCAAATACTTTAAAAAAAATTGTATTCAATTTTTCGACTAAAATTTGTTTTAGAGCTTTAACACTGTTTATTGAGGGTTCAGATACAATTACAATTATAAGATAATATTAACAGCCAGGCCCCAGAACAGTAATTCAACACTTAACTGAATGTATGAATGTTATAATGAATGGATTATAAGAAAGAATGTTAACATTTAGCTACTTTGTATTTTCTATTATTCTATTATATTTATATTTCCTCTATTATTCATTATTTTTTCCAAAATTCAGATTCAAGATTCGGAATTTGAAGGTAAATTGGAGATTCATCTTTGATATTTGGATTCGTAAAATAGTGTATTTGACTTAACTCTATTAAGCATGAATACAATTATATTGTTGGTAGGTCAGACCCTAAGTAATCTTAAGCTGCTGTACAATTTTAAAGCTTACTATCATTTCAATCCATTGTGATGAACTTGAGTCTCAAATTTCTCTATATTCAGTAAATTCTTAATTAATTCTAAATGCAACTAAAGTTTATGTGGAAAAGAGTACTCTAAATTAAAACCAATACAAAATAGATAAAATTTAAGAGATGAAAATATGTGTATCAAGATAAATACCATGGTAAAAAAGTCTCACATGAAATACAATGTTTAGATAGAATGTTATTTCATTTATATCAGATATTCAGGTAACAATATATCCTACCTTTAATTGATTCTAGTCTAAGATTGCCAAAAATGACATATTTGTTTATCAAAATGATATAAAATATGGAATCACAATGAAATAATATAGTTAAAAATAAATTTAAAATTATTTTTTTTAGCTATGCCCTTCTTTCCTTTATAAAATCACACAGTAAAATTTTCTCCAAGGAGTGAAGTTTTGCTTCCTTTTATGGTCGTCTAAATTATATGATATCAAAACAATCTGTTTGGCTACATCATTCCAAAAATTTCAATGACATTTTCTTGGCTAAATTTGGATGGATGGAAGGGTATGTAAATCAAGCTCGGTATTTTTGAAGTTTTTATAACAAAAAAACTTTTGGATTAAAAATTAATATTGCTCTAGTAGATGCATTTAATTTATTTTTTTACCCATAATAATAATCACAACAATTCTTGAATATATGTCATGGGTATAAAATCATTTAATAAGAAACTTTTTAAATAAAAAATAAATATTCAAGTATTGTCAAGATTATTATGTGTAGAAAACTAAAGTAAATGTATTTACCGGTGATGACGCAATATTTAGTTTTTTGTTTAAAACTTTTTTTTTTGTCATAAAACTTACAAAAATACTTAGCTCAACTCATGCTCTCTTCCAAACCATCTTAATTTTGTCACAATTGTGAAAACTATAAGGTTTCCAGAATATTAGCTTGTATCACACTTGTAACTAGAATTTAATTCCCACACTTCTACAGGTCTACAAATTCGACGTAACATTATTATAAAGCAATTTACAGCAATTTCAGCTTTTTCCTACAATTAAAAGTTACTTAAATAGGGTGCCTTATTCATCCCCCTTGCAAATATGTGCTTTGATTCTTTGAAGCATATGGATACAAAATCATTTTTAGTAGTATCATTAGAAAATACCAACATTATTGTGAATGTACTTAAGTCCTTGTGAGAGTTCTGTGTAAGGTAAATTAAATATACCATATCAGCACAACATTTACAGTTAGTGTAATGTAAACAAACTTTATAATTTCATTATTTATATTGTAATACGAAAAGATCAATCTTAAAAAGACGCAAAACTTTATTCCCCACAAAAGTTCTCCTTCGGCCAGTTTCAGCTATAAAACAAACAATAAACACAACAATAAAATAAAAAAAAGGATAGAATATAAAGACCAGTCACAGAGGGACAGATTGTTCTGAATCTGTCAAACCACTTCTTTAGAACTGAGCAGTGTTACCAACCAACGTATTTAAGTATATTGTTTTTGGTGAACACTTGACTTAAAGAGACAACAGAAAAATGAACAAAATTTTCCGTCCCTTAAAAATCAAGAAACAGTTTAAAGCATTTTCAAGGTAAGAGAAAGCCAGAACAGAATATCCCTCACACACAGTAAAATGGGGTAAAATGGGAACTAACCTTGGCCCGGGGCCGAGAGTGGGAGAGAGAGAATATTTCATGAGAGGGCCCCTGCCCTTTGATACGGATGTTCTCGCAACTGGCCATAGTGCCTCCGTTGCTTTGCTGCCGCACCTGTAGACCAGGCACAGAAAACAAGCTAGTTTAGACACGAGAACACGATGGGGGTGTCATTTTGTCCTCTGTCCAGACATGATACGAGCTTCGTACAGATTTTCTATACCTCCTATGAGTTCGAGCACGGTGAGACTCAATACAAGATAGGAAATAAACAAGGAATCCGTTTAAAACGAGCTATATTGAATCAAATAAGTGTATTTGTTATTACTAGCAACTTTGGATCGTAAAAATTGTTTCAGTGATTAAAACTTTATTTTTAAAAACAATTAAAGCTTCGCATATAAAAAAATGAATAAGTCAATTCAAATATCAGTTTCTTCCTTTCTTTTTAAATGTGACACATACTTGAATTTAAATGCTCAATATATTATTGTTGATATATATGTGTGGCTTTTTTTATGTTTGTATGGATGCTAGGTTTATTTTAAATTATTTGGAAATTTCTTGGTAGGTTAATAGCTTTGCTCGATCATAATAAGCTAAGAGAAAAGAAAACTCTTTAAATAGACAGCATACATGATGATGTGTCGGACAGATAACATTCATTATTAAATCTCTGGTAACCTAGTGGGCAAAAATCGCTTCCTCCTCATCACATTTTTTAAGTATACTAACCAAAACAATTAATCTAAAAGTTTATATTTATAAAATTAATTACTATAAGCGCGGATTTTATCCGAATACAAAATATATTACTTATTTTTAAAAAAAGCACCATTTATGTTGTGATTATTTATTATGGCACCAAATAAAATCATTTAAATCCAAAATATATTAACGAAATTATAATATTTCACTAAAAATGGGTCACAATAAATTTGAGGGAATCGCTTTCGACAGCAGTAAAATAAAAATCACAACAAAACTAAAAATTATTTTAAAATTAAGAATGAAAACTTTTATATATTTTATATTTATGTGATGTATTATAATTAAAGCATTACCTTTACAACAAAATATTTACCAAGTATTACATTTGAAATCCATTAATGTATAATTTAAGAAAAGACTATAAGACATGTTTCTCCATGTTTATAATGAATGATATATAAAAAATAGTTTACCACTTTGTATCTACTTGCTATGCCAATCATACATTCTCTGACATTCTTGTTAATTTTATAATTAAATTAAGGATATTTAAGAAGTTGGATCATAAAGCTTTTGAGAGGAAATATAAAGTTTAATTCTAGATTTTGCGACACTAATATAATGTGTGTCAATGTGTGCAGTGAATGTTATTAAATATATATTTATTGTAACATAGCTTTTATAACTTTGAAAACAAATGTGCTCAGTTCTCAATTTTTGTTTTTAAGCCATATTAATAATTATAAAGCAAGGAAATTAAAGTGTCTGTTTCTAGTGGGTGTTTCACCAGTCACCAAAATATGTTTTCCTAGTTGAAAAGTAAATAGCTTAGCTCCGAAGATTTGATAGTATTTATTTGATCCATGTGCTTCATGCTAAGGGACATGTGAATCATTTGAGTATCAACGTATCAATTATGTGGGTAAAGTCTCGTCTTATCTGTTATGCAAGCTATGGGTATATCAGGGTTTGATTCACGGTCAGATATAATGAGAAGGTTTTCTTAAATGATTTACCACTGTCCCTTCACACCAATATGACTCATTTCCTCTAAAATTCTACTTTCCTATTAAGTTTAAATATGTGGCTAGCTCAGAAAAGATATTAAGATTAGGAGAAATGAATGTAATTCACCTATAAGATCCTTTTGTGACTGGGTACCTCAAGACTAGATAGTTGAAGTCAACAAGTACTAAAATTTAAATGTTAGATTGTACTTTATTTGTTCTTCACCTTATTCAAAAATACATCGTTTGGTAATTTATAAGCTATGTTTTGAATGCCAAAACCAAGAACCTATTTTAAAATTAATACTTTCACTAATTCTATATAGTGATCTTTTTTTTTACATGTATTTGTTAAGTATATGTGTTCAGTAATAAATGTTTGTATTTAAAGTAAAGCCCAGTCTGTAGTTAAACCTATTTCTCTCTCGAAAAGCTATAATAAAGAATAAAAATCCTTTGTCATGAATGTATAAAGCTGTATTAAATTTGTTACTTAATAAATAAAGATGTTATTCTGTTACTGTGTAAGTTGGATAAGAGCTAAGGGACGGGTAAAAAAATACTAAAATGTTATTTTAACTACCACATATATCCATCTAAACTGTTGGTCCCTTAAGCACATTTTAGTAAATAAAACTCCCTGTAGTTAACACAGTGGTAGACTGAGTTGCGTTAGTATAAGTTCAAATTACATTCCATAAATAAAAAAAGGAGGAATAGTAAATAAGACTCCTACCCTTCTAAGCCACTGGTTACTAGGAGTTAAAAATGGTTTAATTTTATTTTACTATGGGGCACAAAATACACTATTTTCTTCTAATAAAGAGTTGTGACTATTGTTTGTTATGATAATGAAACAAAAATATCTTATCTTTGTTTGTGAGTTATAAACTGCTAGGGAATTTATTGTTTTGAAAACCAATTTATACTTTCTACTGTAGAAACTGTTTCTGAAAATACAAAAACTTATTTTTGAAAATCTAAATACTATTTAATAAGCAAAAATATTATTTATTAAATAGTGTTTGTTAACATTCCAGTTTTATTCAGATACTTCAGTCACCTTTTCCTTCGTCAATTTGTATAAATAGCTTGTTATTTTTTTGGCTACATTCAATATTTTGAGATGCTCTATTTTATTTTTGCTAAGAAATGAACAATAAAATCAATACTTTTTGCTAATTATTAGGAGAATGCATTAATTTTAATTTTAATAAAGATTTAAGTGTATCAGAAAAATTCTATTTTGATTTGTCTTACTCCCTCTAATAGTCCCCATATTTATTTTCTGAAACAAATGTTGCATGGTCTAAATTTTCACTCCCCAAGAGAATGGAGTTCCGGTGTCAGAATCAAAGTTGAGTGTGTTGAGTCAGTTTTTACTAAAGGTATTCCCACTCTCTTAAAAAAATTCTCATACATTTTCTAAATTCTACCTTCCTTGCCCTTATAGGGTATCACGAATGGGTGGTGAGACACAATGTATAAACCAAAAACTTTTAAAGTCTTGATACCCCTCTCTAAAAAAAGCTTGAATATGGTAATGCTCATACCATCATTTTGAGAGTATCAATAATATAACTATTACCAATGAATGATGACTCCTAAAATATAAACAAGCAAATTATGTATGCATAAAAGAGTCATTAGCATTGATAAAAAAAACTAATGAATACTAAGTTACTCAGTAAAGTTTTTTTTTGTATACTGGACTCCCCAAAAGATTGTTCTGACCAATGAATTTGGAAAAATGTGTACCAAATTCATAAAAGTATGTATAAAATGTATTTCTTTTGAATAGTCTGACAACTTAGTTAAGGGCCCTGGTTCAATTCCCGACATGGCCAAAAAATTAATCATTGTTGAAATGCAGATTTTTCCTTTCACAATAATGAATTAAAAGCTGGGTGCTGTACCTATTCAGATTTAAGTTAGTTTATAAGATGTGTGTTTATATAATAAATAATTTCAGAATATGCGAGTCCGACTCCTTAAATCAGTCGAGAGCGTGTCTACCTACTGAGCTAAGGGTACTGGGTTTGATTCCCTGCATAGCCGAACATTTATCATTGATGAAAATATGGGTTTGTTTACCCTTTCACATTGATAAATAACAGCCAGGGACTGAATGTTGTGCTTGTCCTAGTCAAAAAATATATCATAAGGTATATGAAGCTACAACAAGACTAGTCAGCCGGTAGTGGAAAATATTTGGCTTGAATAAAAAAACTGACCAAGGCCATAGGCTGGAAATATTAAAAGCTATTTATTTTTTCAAGTATAGTCTGACGGATGAGAGCATTAGTAGAACTCACATAAAACTACAGTTCAACTTATAACTAAAATACCTAAAGTGGGACACACAAAGTTCATGTGTCTATCAAAGAAATAAAGCAATGTGGTATAAGAATATGTATCTGGGGAGGGGGGGGG
>CABFOV010003356.1:0-20956 GCA_902141375.1 Timema poppense | reverse complement strand
TGTCATAACTCTAAGACAAAAAAACATGGTATTTTATGCATCTCGACCTATTATTAGATTATGTTATGGGGGAATTGATTAATGCTTTTAAAATAAAATTTGAGTTTACATTGCAAAAAGATGATTAGGTTATGTTTCATCTAAAATTTGTGAAAATACTTTTTACTATTGTAAGTATTTATTTAACTCTACAAAACGAAAGAGAAAAAAAAACATTATTAGTAGTTCTAGTACACCCACCACCAACCTTAAAAATCATTTTATTTTCTCTATAGAGCTATTATAACTTGATTATAAGATTATAGTGAAGTTTCTAATACTACCCTTAACTTAAATACTTTCAAATGCCCATCACCACAACGTAAGTCTTCTTTATAATATAAAAATTCTATGAAAAAAATTGCTTTCAAGAGGACTTGTAACTATCACATTCATTCTACATAGACAACGCATACAAGAGTAAAAAAACTTATTACACTCAATGTTTTGGTGTTGCGTTTTAAAATAGATTCTATAATCTAATTCATTTACTCAAAAGTGTAAAAATACTCATTTCAAAACATTAAAAAAAATTACAGTCATTCATCTTATGTCATACTAGGATGTATGATCTAAATATCACTACCTTCTTAAATTATTATATACATTATTTTATATATAATTATATTTATATATATATATGTGTGTATTTTATTGTAGAATAGATACTGTATATAATTTAATTTACATACCAAGTATAAACACTAAGCCTGGGCGGGATCCCAAACTTTGGGAAAAAATTTGGAAAATTGGATGTTCCTGAAACTTGGGACAGGAAAAATTATTTCACTGGATTTTTAGGCAGAAAAAAATTGGCATATAAAAGTTTCAACATAAGGTCAATTTATCAATGTCACGTTTGTATTTAATGTTCCTTATGAATAGTATCAATTTATTAGATTTTAAATTAGCCTTATCTTCCATTAAGAAGACGAATACTCGAAACGTCACTTTTATTTTAAAATTACAAATGTCACTACATTTTAACTTAATTGAAACAAACTCCTTTCTAGTCAAATCGTCAAAAGCTTCTGATTTTTTTATATTTTTTTTAATGAATAAGGTTAAGTTTAGATTAAATTGATAAATCCAATAATAAAATATTATATTAGTCTAAGGTGGAGATTTAATTTTAATTTTTTTTTACGCTCCCCACTCCGTTCTGACTGGAAATTGTTATTTCTCAACCAAAAATTTCCCAAAATCAAAATGTCGCTCCCGCACAGGCCTTATAAACACACAAATCAAGTTTCTACCTTATATAAAATATTGTATCTTGACACTTTAAAAACACAATCTTGGAAGCTTCACATATTGTACTACACCACTCAAAGATATGTGGGCAAAGAATACATTAAAAAATAAAAAACAAAAAATAAATTGTCATGGATAGTTCACACCCTTGTGTTTCACCTAATAAAATACTTTGATTCTAAGTACGGGTAGCTCCAATCTGAAGCAACGTTTTCAATCTTACACAACGCGGCAAGATGTGGGAAAATGACTGAAATAAAATAAAAAAATAAAACATTATTGCAATAAAATGTAGATTTCAAGCTGTCACTCCTCGAGTTAATAGAGTATTTTAATAATCTTCACAGTATTAAGACAACCAATTGCATCACAACTCAAGAGCCACTCCAGAAAAGTACATCAATTCTTACCGAGCAGTAGGCCTATTTATTTTCATGTTAATATTTAATGTAAATATGCTATACTTAATATATCAATGAAACGCTAATGTTTGGCAGTATTTACCAAAATATAAAATAAATAAAATACAAACTAGTAAAAAAATTAAACAAAAAATATACTGTAATACACTTAGCTTTTGAACAAAGCTCACATAAATAAAGCATATTTAAAACATTACTATATTGTCGCAGAGGAGTAGGTTTAAAATATTTTCTGATTTTTAATCCTTTCTTAAGCCAACCAGTGAGTAGTGTAATACAACGCATTGGTAACGAAACACTGAAAAATTATAGAAAGTCCAACAGAGCTGAATTGGTTGGGCGAACGTCTTGTTGGGGGAATGATCAGGCTATCGTTGATCGGGCCACCGCGCATGCAACCAGTGGTTCAAACCCCAACCATGACCCACCGCTGTTCTGGAATCACCAACGGAGATCTTGACACATGTCTATCGAACCCTAATAACTAGCCATACCATCCATTGATTTTATTTTGCTTGCTTTATTCATCCAGCCCAATTTCTTTTCTTATAAAGTTCAAAAACAATATTAAGTTTTTTTTTCATAAGGTTTTTTTCAATACCATCACACTTCTGGGTAATTGGTGTCTAACAATTATAGTAAAGACTCAATCCACTTCTAAGTTTCCATCAGAAATCTTATCTTTAAACCCTCAACAATGATTTAGTCCCATAGACTGGTGAAATGCAAAGAAGGTAAATAAGACTAGTTTCTTAGCAATTCCACAGGAATGTTATTTTCAGTTTGAGAGTATTTAAAATATCCAGTGCTAAACTTTAAAATACTACTTAAATTTAATATATGTGACTGTTTCAAGATTCACTATAAAGATAAAAAAGAAAATCTAATTTCCTCTTGAAACA
This sequence comes from Timema poppense, assembly GCA_902141375.1. Classification (NCBI taxonomy): domain Eukaryota; kingdom Metazoa; phylum Arthropoda; class Insecta; order Phasmatodea; family Timematidae; genus Timema; species Timema poppense. The sequence continues at coordinate 18,339 of CABFOV010003356.1, read as the reverse complement.
GGAGGTGTACTTTGTATTAACGGCATAGTGATGCAAGACCAAAGACAGGGTAGAGACTCATACATAAAAAGTGACCGAAATTTCAAGATGGAAGGAAAATATTTATAGTTTTATTTTTATTGATGTAATTGCAAATATAGAAATACTTACTACTCACAATGATGGCTTAAGTTGTTGTTTTCTATAGAAAAAAATTCATATATCTTACTGTGACTCTAAGAATGTGAAATGTAGCAATTTTTTTACCATTGTTTCATTTACCATAGTATAGAAAAATTTATTGAAATGGTATGGCCAGTATTAAGGTTACATTTAGTTTACTTGTTTGTATATAAATATATAGATAGAGAAAGAGAGAGAGGTTGCAATGAAAATAAATCTCCATTATTTAAAAAAAAATAGCAAAATAAGTTTTTTAAATATATTTTATCTGCAAGTAATATTACGTTTACTAAAATAATTTTATTCAGAACTAATGATGTCTATATTTATACATTAAAAGTATAATTTTATTTCATTTATAAAATGTGTGTTCACCTAAACGTTGAATAAACATTTTAAAACTTCATAAGAAATAAGAGTATCAGAAAAATATATAAATATTAGAATTATATGATGTATTTGAACTATTAAGCAAAATAATATTAACAAATGATTTTCCTATAGTTAATTGAACTATAAATTTTGATTTATAATCATTAGGTTGGACATGAACCCCCCTGCCCCCCTCTCCTACTTATAAAAATAATAATTCTCATGATCAAGTAGCTATTTGATTTCAAAATAAAATAAAATTAGCAATTGTATTTTTCTAAACTTTGTTTAGAGATGGGTTAAATATAGCTTGTATTTTATAATATAAAAATAAATAAAAAAAAACATGGACAGAAAATCATTAATTTGTTTATGACCTTTAGCTCAACTAAAAGTAAACATACTATAAATGATTTTTTTTCAGAATTATTACATGGGTTGACTGCCAACATATTTACACTCAGAATTTTTAGTAAATAAATAAATGATTCAATTTAAAATGTTTTTGTTACATATTTCCAGGTACTATTCAAATAAAATATTAATCTGGTAAATGCAAGAAATGTATAAAATGTAAAACCTAAATTCTGATGAAAATATATGTATAAATACATTAAACAAACCACCACTTTTGAGTTTTATATCAAATTAAAATAAGAAATAAAATTTAAGGAATAAAATAACGCTAAGTTTGTGTGAAAGATAAATAATCACAGTGATGACACAAAATCTTTTGCTTTCCTTGGTTTGTAAAATGTAACATTCAACTGTTTTATTATGAAAAGAGTTGAACCATTAAAAAAGTCTAAAATCAAAATCTTAGTTAAAGAAACGTTATTAAAATCACACTTTTAAAAAATCTGGCAAAAAGTGCTTGGTTTTAAAAACAAATTCCATAAAATGCTCTCTCACAATGGGAGCTTTTTAATGTTTTATTTTGTTTGCAAATACAACAAATTTATGCCTAAACTATTTGATAAAAATAAATACTAGAGTAAAATGGAGTATATAGAATACTCTACTATAAAATAAGGTAAATATTTTTTATATATTTAATTAAATAATAAACACAAATGACTCTTTAAATTTAAAATAAAGTTGCATATAACATTGCTATAACATTTCCTCGCTTCCAAGTCAACAAACTCCCACTATATTAAAATTTTAGAATCATTATTTGACCACAAATGTGTGGTTCTTCAAGATGAAAAAAACAATTATATTCTTTTGAATTAAGAATAAGATTTATAGGCCACTTTCAAATAATTGTTTTATTTTGTCTTGTCGAGTAATTAATTGATTCCAAAACAAATATAGACCCACCCAGATATGAAGTAGAAATATACCACCTCTACACACCTCCTCTCACTTCTAACATATAAATTTTAATTTTAAAATTTTCCCTTGATAAATATGTTTATTGGTCAAAACAATGATTAGGAAGCAAAGTCACATTTTTTGAATAAAGTATTTAACAAATTGAAAGAAGCTATATATTGAAAGTTTTGGCTTCTGGTATCTTCAAAGAAGCATGTGTTTAACCTATGTTAATTGGAATGTGTGTGGAGGGGGCTTCGCTATCAAGTCTACTTCACAACCAGTAGGGCTTGTACCAAGGGGTGGCGACCGAGAAGTGAGGGGCTCTGTGTCAGCGCGCAAACAACCCACCCGAGTGATCCGCTGTGGCGTAGTCCTGGAGGAGAGGGGATGCCGCCAGCGCCGCATAATTGGCGTAGTCTGCGTATGGCGTGTAGATGAGACCATGGGGATCATGAGGGGACAGGAGTGGGCCCTGGTGGCCGGAACCATTGAGCAGAGATGCCGCTGATGTGGGGACAGGCAGGCGCGGAGAGAGAATGAGCGGGGCGCCTAGGGGAGTCGCCGGAGACCTCATGGGGGTGCCCATACCCGGCATGCCGGGAGACAGAAGCCGCTGGGTCTCGGCCGCTGCGGCCGCCGTCAGGCGCCTCCACTCCTCATCACATGCTGGAACAGGGGTGTAAGTTATCATACAATGCAACCAGAAACAAGACAACAAGCAACAAGAAAACAAACATCAAGACAACGAGCAACAAAACAACAAGCAAAACAGCCAAATATTCAACTTTCTTTGCTCAATAGCAACATTTCTTTATTCCCTTGGCAATTCTAGATTCCTTGGCTTTTCCAGATTGTTTACTATCTTCCCCCCCATTGTGGCCACCCTGAGATGGCCAAATTTTTTACAACTGTAACAGTGAAAAATTTCCATAATTACAAATCATGAGATTTTATTTTTCCAGATTGGGCATTGTACCATTACCAACTTAGACCATGCAGTCACTGGAGCAGGTAAGTAGCATATTATAATAGAGTGTATGTATATATGTTTAGTGTAGCGCTAATACGAGTATTGATATAGTAATTTGATAACTAAAATTAAATTACTTTAACAAGAAAGGTGATATTCAAGTGAATACACCAGCATTCCCATGGTGCGGGGTTAGTAAATTCTTGTGACACCCACTTTATTAAAAAAAAAATTGCAATGTATTTTCATCCTTTCATCAATAGCATTTTGGCAAGGATTAACTTATTCATTATTCTTATGCAATGTGTAGTCTTCAATGATTAAATTATGTCACTAACAACTGAATTGGTTGAGCATATAAAACTAAACGAAAATAAATGTACAAAAATATTATGTTGTAGTTTATTTCTTATAAAAGAAAACAAACAAAAATGCTTGATCGAGGACTTGGCACAAAATACCTTTGTGGGCTTATTTTTCATTGTTAGCTAGATTTTTTGAATGATAAGACACTTTTAAGGGATAGGTTTGTGTCTGAGGATCATAGGTTAGATTCAAGCTTCAATGTTTATCTAACATAATTCTCTTGTAAAAAATATTGTGCATGAACTGTAAATAATTAATCAAACATTCAGATGTATCAAACCAGTTCATATACTCCATTCACGGTAGGAATTACTCTCCGAAAGGACTTTTTTCCTACCAATATCTTACTATATAATATATTTCTGGTAGGGAAAAAAACCTTTCAGAAAACAATTCCTACGCTGAACAGACCTTACCTTTGACTGCCTTCCAAGATCGTCAGATGGTTCACTGACCGTTAAAGTAAATAATGTGAGCTAATGTACACTCCGTTTACTCATAAATATATCAGTCTTACTTTAACCAATTACAGCACGACCCTATCTTAGAGGCTACACCATAGTGAAACACTTCCGCGTAAACTTGATACCTTCCAGGTAAACAAAATGTACCTGACAAGAGCTTACAAGATGCTTACCCAGATATTGCCTGATGCTTACCCCTAGGATCACTAAATGGGGGACAGGCCCTTAAAACCGAGTGTTCATTGAGAAAAACATAGCTTAGAAATATTGTAATGAACACCAAGCTCTTGATTTACAAGCTCAGTGAGTTTATGAGTTAAAAGAGTGTGCATCACATCACAGAAGATTACACTCTTTATGGTAAAAGTGTGCTCCTTTTTGTAATCTGTGTGTGACTTCTGCGTCAGATAAGTTATCAACAGTGATTATGCTCACAAGGTAGCCTACTTTAAATAGTATAAAGCTTGATTCACACATTAGCCGAGATATAGAAACCAGAATCTGTGCAAAAATTCACACATTTTAAGTTGACCCATGATGCATTGCAATGCTTTAAAACAGCTGATTATCAACATATTATATTATTTTCTAATGGATAAACATATGTTTTAGACCATTCTCCCAATGGATGTTTTCAAATTATAACGCTGTGTCGTGGCACAATCTAATACATCTATACAGAGACTTTACATAAACGGGTTATTTCAGATCTCCTCACAACAACCAACGAAGCTGTCTGCTAGCTTCTGGCTGTACAGCGCATGCGCACTAGTTTGAGATGGATGGTTCTGAGATTTGATTGGTTCTCCTGTGCATAACATCTCGAGCAGAGCAGACAAAGTAGAGAATAGTTTGACTTTAGCAGAGCAGCTCGTGCCGATTAAGCAGAAATCTTGTGATTGGGCTAGAGGGCTTCACGTGACCATGTTTCTGTTCTGTGCTAGTTTTTCGGCGAACATGTGACTCCACAGTTATTGTCAAATTTGGTTCCTCTGGGTGTATAGTTAGTTTTTGGTCTTTTTTGTATAGTAAATGACATCAGTATGATATTTGACTTTCTGATTTTGAGGCCAAACTCTTTGAATTGTGTGTTCCATACTTATCTTTATTGCTTCTTATTATACTATTTTTCAGCTATGTATTAAGGTATTTTACATTATTTAATAAGTTATTCATAGTGTTGTACTTTTAAAAGCAAACTACAGCACGTAGAGGTATATCACAATATTGACAACTGTAAATTGTCTTTCTTATTTTGTGTGAGGTCCACTTTTTCATATAAAATAACATTGAAGCGGTTGGTTTTTGAAAAATTATCTTATAAAATGATCGATACAATAAAAACCCTTGATTTGTCTGCCAGCATTTGTCTCTTCCCACTCATGGTCCCTACTTCAACGTTTCAACAACCTTTTTTTCTTGTTTGATAGCAATGGTCTTCTTAGCTTAAAATTTTGTTTGATTGGCAATAAACTGTGACAATTAATCCGTAATTAAATATTCAAAAAACTCTACTAGAGGCTGTGGATTTTTTTTACTGACATTTGCTTAGTGCCCAAATTTGCTCCGAAAGTAAATCTGTCCGTACGTAAACCAAACAGCTCCCATTCACTACTGTTTTGATTTTGCTATATGATTTCTTTAAACACACTATTATTATAAGAATAAACTATTGGACACTCAGCATTATTTTCACTTTCCTCAGCTTCAATTAGAATTCTTTAGATGTCTCTTTTCTTTTTTAAACTCCTTACTATTACTGTAACTATTTCAAACCCCAATGATAGAGGCCATGATGAAGAACAAATATATAAATATTGTTTAGCCATGGTATAAAAGGAAACAGATTTGCTCACTATATAATATTTAAAGGCAAAAAATAGTTAAAATTGTTCCCAACAGATGGGGGTAGTTGTTAGTTGTTGATGCTTAAAAGCGGTAGACACAACAAGCAAATTACATTTGAAATAGTATGACACTTAAAGGTGGTTAACATGACCTAAAAAAAAATTATATTGACACTTAAAAGTGGTACACATAGTTAATAGGATAGTCAAGAGTTCAAATGTACACTCCGTTTACCCTGAAAGGTAGCAATCTAACCTTGACAGACTACACTTACACTATTCCACCTTTCTTACAAGTTAAGCCAAAGTGCAACTCTGCAAGATAGTGTTGCTACCTTTAAAGGTAAATGAATGGTACCTAACTAGAGCATACCTGCGGCAGGCTTCCAAGGACATCCAATGGTGAAACAACCTTTTAAAGATAAATATGAATCAGTGTTCTAATGTCACTAACCAGAGCATACATGTGACCACCTCCTAAGAACAGCGAATGGCAAAATGACCCCTTATATGTAAGTATTAATCAGAGTTCATATGTACCTAACCAGAGCGTACCTGCGGCCGCTGCAGCCTTGGCATTGGAGTCTCTGTAGGTGCCGTTAATAATGGCCAACTCCATCAATTGCCTCTTCTTCAGCTCATCTTCTCCGTCAGCCTGGTGGGTGAAATAAACATGATAGCTTATGTTTTAGTTACACTAATGTGTTAGGGATTAGAAAGCTTATATTAGTAGTAAGTGTACACACATTTGGGTGGAGAGAGAATGAAAAACAATTTAAGAGCAAACCACACTCGGTACACTTCACCAAGGTTTCAACTCTGATCTCCTTTCCCTTTGATCGGCAGTCTAGTCTATCGCGGGAGTGACACCTTGGACCATGTGTCCAACGAAGTGGGTGATCATGAAGTACACTACATGTTTTTTATAGATCAAAATGTGAACCACACCACCGAAAACAAAGGTAAACAATGTCTTAATTATATGCTGTCATCAGCCCATTGTTTCTCAAACCATTTATTTCTCATTTCTTTTGCATTCCAGACTGATGATGGGCATAATGACTGTCGAAAGATCTCTCCTACATAATATAGCAAGATGGAACTTTCCTCTATAATATATAGCAAGATGGCAAAGTGTTTAAATGAGATATTTTTTTAAATATCACACAGGTTTTAAATATGTATTTAATTATTCCAGTTAAAAGGTAATTTCAAATAACAACTTCGTCCTTGTTGGCAATTTGAGTGTTTAAGAATCAAATACCCAAAGCTATTATTTATGCATTTAGTGAGGTAACTAGATAGTGTTGGACAACAACAATGAATTATTTGTTTATTTTGTTAGATGTAAATTTGAATGATCATTATTAAAGTAACATTACTTACTCCTGGGCTGCCCACCCTCTTGATTTTAAGTAAAATTATAATATGAATCATTTAATTCCCTCACTAGTTTTATTTTACTTTCGTTAGTTTAAACTTTAAAACTGTTTTTAAAATATTGACTTATTGTGGGGTGGAAAGGAATCCGAGTTAAGGTCCATGTTTTTGTTGTTTTATGACAGAAAAAAATTAGAGAAAATAAACAAATATTGCTCCATTAGATTGGCTAAGATTAATTTTCAACACATATTTATTCTCAACCATTTTTGAACATTTATCATTAGCAGCACATAATTTGATCAGAAACCTCTTAAAAGGAAAATAAATATACCTGATAAAATTTTGTGATGCCCATGACAAGTATTCAAAAAAACTGTCGAGATTATTATGTGTATAAAATCAAACTAAACATATCAATTGATACAATCAGGGGTAACAGAACAAGGGTGGCAGAGGGGCCTTGCTCCCCTGGAAATACTTTCCACTCCAAATAGTTTCTGAGAGCAATACATTTTTCCAAAATGCTTCTAAGAAAGAAGATCCAATTTTCAAAATATTGCCGAGAGAAGACCACTTCAAACATATTCTAGAGGCATCTAAATGTAAAAAAAAATTAAGTTGAGGAGCATTCCAAATATCTTCGATGGGTACTCAAATTACAAAAATGTCTAGGGGAGGACTACTGCTAGAGAATTTTTTTATTATTATTATTATTATTATTTATTCATCATCATCATCATCATCATCATCATCATCATCATCATCATCATCATCATTATTATTGACAATGAGGACTAGTCAAAATAGCTTCTTTTATTGATATCCAATTTTCAAAAATTTTCTTAAGGAAAACTAATTCAAATAACTTTTAAAATCATTCAAATTTCAAAAACGTTATGCAGGGAGACTGCACTGGAATGGACTCGTGGCCTTCTTAATTATCTGGAACAGGATGTTACGGAAAATACATAGCGGGAGAAGGAAAAATGAAGCAGAATACTAATACAAACTTTTTAAGTGATGTGTTTATTTGGAGTATACTGTACATTGATTTAAAGTGTTTTCACTATCTAATTGCGTGCAATACAGTATAAAATAATCATGATATGATGTGTTCATAAGCGCAATCACGATAGATGAGTACTAGTTTGAATTTAATGTGCTACAATCTATTGTTTTAAAAAATATGCGGATTATCAGCGGTACTCATCCCCTCCATTACCAAGGATAATCGAGTGTTAACTGTATTATAAACAATGATGCAATAAAACAATTTCAAATAATTTCATAAAACAACTCACAAAAAATATTTGATTCAGCTACGAGAATATTTCATATATTCGATTCGAGTTGGCTTCGAATTGAAAGGTGTACTCGGCACAGTCCTAGCCAGCACTATAGAAGTAACCCAGCTTTTAAATGGTACTGTGACTCACTCCAGTGACTGAACCCGAGGCTTCACTCTTGTGTTAGACTGGTCTGCTGATGATGAGAAAGTCAGGGTGCAAATCCCGGTTGGGTCTAATTAAGGTGGTTTTTCATAACTGGTTTCCCAATCTCTTTCCAAGAAAATGCGGATTCCTTCCTCATCCCTAGCCCATCAGAGTTATTTTCAAATAAGCATATAGCCTGAACAAGTAATAAATAAGACGCAGTGACAAAAAAAAAATTAGTATTGTGGCTTCATTCTGAACAGACAAATTGCAATGGTTGTTTCAATTAAAAGTTTATTTACTCGGAAATAACTGTTAAAATCATACCATTAAAAATATCATGTTACATCATCATCCTTATTTGACAGATCTGGGTAAAACCCACATTAATGACACAAATGTTTAAATATTATTGACTTGATTGGATATGCATCAGGTCAATTCAACAGGCCCAAAAATGTGAAGTCACAATGATGAAGAAATTATTATAAATAAAATCCATGACACTTTCAAACTATTCGAGTCGTTATTCATGAAAGAGCAAAAAAATAAAAAACTGTTTTCACACTCTAAACAAGTTTGTCTTGATGCAATAGGCTGACTACCTAGTATAGAAAATCAACTTTCACAAACAAATAAATATCTTTTACATAGTAAATATTCAATCAAATACTTTATTGCGGTGTAAATCTTGAATAATACATTATACTATTATTAGATTGTAGCAAATGAATGTGTCACTATAAAAGATAATAAATTAAAGCTTATTTAGTAAATATATCCCCAATAAAAGATTTACTATGGATCATTATAAAACCGGTTAGTTTTGATTACAAATATAGCACAAAGATTTGAACATATAAGTGGTGAAATAAAATAAAAGCATGAACTTGGGAGTCACGATATACCAGCCTATTACTCAGCACCTTTTATTGTTGATCAAAATTGGATGCAAATTATTTAATTAATCCCACATTTGACTAAAAAATATTTTTGGATAAATAAAGGATTATTTTATATACTACTATATGTCGCAAAAGGCGCTCGATAGTGTGAAGTGTATGAAAATGATGGAAATACTCAAGAAGGTTGACATCAAATGGAGGGACAAAAGGTTGATTGTAAACCTTTACCTGGGACACTGTGGGAGGGTAAGGCTAAATGATGGAGAGACCAACAGCGTAGAGATAGGAAGAGGAGTGAGAGAGGGATGGTGTTAAGATAAAGAAAGAAATAGAGAGGAGGGGGCGGGGGTAATCATTCAAGAAAAATCACCTTGGTACACGCCTAGATGAGATTTGAAACTCTACCTCCTCTCCGCCAACAAACTAAACTAGACATATTTTTCCATGGGCCTGTGTCTTAAAACCAATATTATCTCAAGGACCTCATGTCTCTGTACAGGCTACTAAGAGTCTGAAAACCAACAACCAGACCCCATACTGCCAATGTATCACCCTTTCAAGTGAAGCTGATGCGGAGGTACTTTATTACTTACAGGAATGAGCAGTTTCTTGACCTCCTCCACCGCTCTTTCCATCTTGAGGTTGGCCCTGTTCTCTGTGTCCTCCACCGTGATGAGGACATGAAGCTCGTCATTCAGGTGCTCCCAGTTGGGCTTGCCTCGGTTCAACTCCTCCTGCAGTACGGGCAATCACACAAACATTATATCTAGCATCAACAAAACTTCACATTATAGGTTCAAATCCAAGCTGACATTACCAACTCTGATGGATAACTGGTAAATTGATTTTTTTTTTTAAATTCATTCAATCTTTAAGCTAAGTATTAAATTGGTATAAATGATATTGGAATGACCATTGAATCAAAGAGACTTAATCACAATTAAGGATAGGACCTTGACTCCTCAAATCCCTCAAATCCTTAAGGATATTTGAGATGTGAGGATTCCAGAAAATTTTGGATGAGACTCACATCATTGAAAATAAATCAATTTTTCAAGTGAAATTTGTTTTAGAACTCTAATACTGCTTCTTCGTGGGTCAGAACCAATCATAATTATATGGTGAACTTAGCAACCAGGCCCCAGAACATTAATTTAACATTTAACTGAAGGCCAATTGCACATCATATTGATTCTTCAATTACGGGATTGCCAATCACTAAGCTACCTGCTATTTATATATGAATTTCAATAAATTTCATTATTGGGTAGCTACATTCCTTGATAAAAAGTGTTTAAGCCATTTTTAGAAATACAGTATTAATAAATATAGGCCTGCACAATAAAATGTACTCAGTCCAAACCTCATCTCAAATTGTATTTCTCTGGGATTAAATCAAAGCTCATTTATTTTCTGAAGCTGCTTTGGATCTCAACCATTCTCTATAACTTAACTGTATAGGGCATAGTTGAAAAATACTTCATCTTAAGACCCCATAATTAAGACTTCTATACCTAATAAGGTACACTCATAATAATATATATATAAAACACATAGCCTATATTACTTTTATTAATCACTTGAATAATGACGAAAAAACTAATTCAGTTATTAAAACTTGTAGGTTATGTTTCCCATTCACAAGGTAATCAGAAAATCAAACAGTTGACGGAAGAGAATTGTTTGGTTATCTTGACCAGAGATTTGATCAACAATCATCTCTTAATTATTATTGGTGCAACTGAAAATGTGGTTTTAGACCCTGATTGGAGATCAAGTTAAATTTGATCTTTGATCAAGCCACAGATTATTATTGTTTGTGCAAACAGATCTGAATGTATGAATGTTATAATGAATGGATTATAATATAGAATGTAAACATTTAGTTACTATTTGTATTTTATACTATATTTATATTTTGTATTGTGTTCATAATTTTTTCCAATATTCGGATCAGAGATTCAAATGTAAATTGGAGATATGGATTCTTAAAATAGTGAATTCAACCCAACTCTTATCATAATATTAATTTTTAATTTAGGGTGTGGTGAAGTTTTTGAAATCAAAAACCTTTATGGGCAAAATGTATCAATTATTGTTTTAATTATATTTAGTTCAATTTTCTTCATACAGTTCAACCGTTTTTGAATATATGCCACTAGCATTGCAGAATTTGTTAAGAACTATTTATGTTCATTTCAAAATGTGTCTGTCCAATTGCCACTGTGCTTGTGACAGATATTCAAGAATGGTTGAACTGTATGCAGAAAATTAAACTAAATATAATTAAAGGAACATTTGATAAATTTTGCCCATAAAGGTTTTTCATGTAGAAACTAATTGTATCTACTGAAGTAATGTTTTATTTATTTTGACCATTTAAGTTTTTTGTTGTAAAAAAATTGGTAAAATATGGACCTAAGCTCCTGTTCCCTTCCATCCCACCTTAACAAAAAAACTAAATTATCAGTTACATGTTATCCTAGTGCCATATAAATATAAGTTTATTGTGTATTTATGAATTAAGTAAATGTCTTAGCTCTATATTAATAATAATGTTTATAATACCACATAAACTTACCATCATGTGTGTATGTCCTGTAAATATTATTTAGCAGCTTGTAACAAACAATTAAATATATAACAATTATCCAAACTAACTATTACATACAATAACTATCCAATCACAATGAGTGGGAGCTAACTTAATCTAGTACTGCACACTAAAACCCAAACTTCCATAAATGATTATACCAAACTAGAAATAGGACAAATCCATAAAATATGGTAAACTCCTATACAAGCCATCAAAGATTGAAGCAAAGTTCTCTCAATTTGTGATAGAGAAAAGGGGATAGGCGATAATATTACTTCACTTAAAAATTACTACTTTATTATAAGTGGGAGGATAGATAATACATAACATCTTCAAATATATTCTTTAACATAAACAATGGTTGCATTGACATTATTGAAGTGAGGTATGGTTCAAATTAGCAAATAATATGAGAGTGAAATCAAATTGAACTGCAAATGTTTGTAGAATGGGATTCTGATACAATACATCTTGGGCTAGAGTAAAGACTCGGGACAAAACAGAATGTAGACCCAGGACAGTAGAGGAGGCAGACTAAGGACAGTACATAGTGATGACCCGGGACAGTAAAGGAGGCAGACTGAGGACAGTACGGAGTTAAGTCCAGGGACAATAGAGGAGGCAGACTGAGGACAGTGCAGAGGGAAGACCAAGGACAGATACCAGGTACAGTAGAGGAGGCAGACTAAGGACAGTACGGAGTGAAGAACAGGGACAGTAAAGGAGGCAGACTGAGGACAGTACGGAGTGAAGACCAGGGACAGTAAAGGAGTCAGAGTTATGGCACGGACACTACAGAGTTTAAACTCAGGCAAGGACGGATACGTAGAAAGCTCTCTAAGTATAAACCAGAGGCAGCCTCACTGTACACTAACCAGAATATAAACAGAACCACCTCTGTCGTGTTTGTTATCCCTAGGTGTTGAAACACGCGCCGCACGTGTCCCGTCTTAAAAGGATCCGCAAGGATTTACATTTCCTTGTGGTGTTGTTTCGCAAAAGGTGAGGGTATGAAAGAGAAGAGGGTGGAGATAGATAGAAATATTTGATTTACGTCTTTTTGGAAATGGGGAAAGGATGTTTACAGCCAGTGCTATTTTCTTTGGCTGGGTCTCCAAAGTACAGTAGAAGGACAGTTTAGTTTTATTGTTTTTTATTAATAAGAAAACACAGAACAGAACCCGGTCGTATTTTAACGGTATATTTTGTAATTATATTGGTTTGAATTACTCTAAATTATATAAAAAGTCATGGATGAGGGTAATTTTTCTTTAAAGTAATATATGTAGAGTATCCTTTTAAGATTCATCCATGAAGAAACACGCGCTTCTCAGAAATAATTGGAAAAGGATTTCACCACTAAAATAGATTTTTTATACAATATTTCCTGTTAAAAGAACAACTCCGCTATTTCCTGTTAAAAGGAACAACTCCGCAGTATTTGGCAACGACTCCAATTCCCTATACCAATAAGAAGCTAGCCTTCACTACACCTATCGCCAGGACTCTTTCTATTAGTTGGATTTTACACTGTTGACGAGGGTAGAAAGATGCAAGGGGTATGTCATATATAAGCCGTCGTGCGTATGTTTAAGGCATCTCCGCCCACGCACAAGTTAGTCAGAGCTACACACTGACAGTCACAGTCTAACACAGTATAAAATAACTTACATTAATATTACAAATGTGTAGTGATATAAAGCATTTAATCAGAGTTTGTATAAGTGATTAACAGATGTCATTTAAATAAACCGTGTGTGAATAAACAGCCATCAACAGTTCTCTTTCTTCACATTTATTAATTATACCATTCTAATTAGTGCTCGACCACGGAGCTATAGACAACCTAAACATCATCACAGCATTATTATATTAGGGAATTAATCCGTAGTGTTTCAATCGACGCCCAATGCGGGGGGGATTGATCCATAGTGATACAATTTTTTGCCAGGTTATTGTACTTTTTTCTGCCAACTACAGACAAATTCTGATAGGTAGAAACTATAATGACCTTTAAAAATGTGACTAAAATAGTCTCCATGTGTCCATGGTGAAGTCATATGATCTGCACCTGTCGATTTTGATAGAAAGTATTAATACCTATAAAATAACACTAATAATAGTATTAAAATGTTATCAATGTTTATCTCAAAAAATATGTAAGTATATTTTTTCCAAGTCATTTCCTATGATTTCATATTGACTCGCATATTATTCACACGCTAATGAGGTGGGAATAAGGACGGTATAGCTTAGACCGCTTGTACCCACATTTACAATTTAAGGAAACGGGGAGACATCCGGCCGAGATTCTAGCGCCAACCTCACCTGGCATCAACAAATCGTCCAGACGAGGTGTGTCGTCTTAACCCGCAGGTCCACTGTTGACTGATATAGTCCAGGTTTCGAATACCAGCGACGTTCCCTAAGGGATATGTTCGCGACCCTCTATACAAGGGAATACGAGTGAATTTCCTCAAATATAAATTAGTTAAAGGGAGGCTAAAGGTAATGCAAGTTTAAGGGCAGTACTTTTGCAGTCTTTATGGTAATTTTTTTTTGTTCAAAATAAATAAAATATTTATATATAAGAACCATAGAGTTTTATTTTCTTCACATGGTGATATCAACATTTCTTGACTATCTTTCAAGTATGTCCTGGAATTTATAAACCACTTTTTTCTTTGCGTATAACCCGAACGGTGTAGTAAGACGCGGTGCTAATAATAATAATAATAATAATAATAATAATAATAATAATAATAATAATAATAATAATAATACTTTTTCTCTTCATTTAAAATGTTTCTCATCTAATGCCACCATGCTCTTGACAGATATTCAAGAACTGTTGAGGTCACCATGTGAAGAAAATTAAACTCTTTGTTTGTACTGAAGCAATAAATTATTTATTTTGACCAAAAAATATGTTATGTTATAAAAACTGTAAAAAAATACTTAGCTTTTCTCGCGTCCCCTACATCTCCACCTTAATAACTATAGTATTAAATAAGATCCAGGCACTTAAAACGTATCAATGCTCTCATATGTCTCTTATGAGGCGGGAAACCGCGAGAAATAAATTAATCCAATCGCGATGCAAACATTACATCATGTATTACCACTACATATATAATTTTTTTTTTTGCGTCACATCCATTTAAAAAAATCTGTTTCCTGTTTCTGCAAAATAAATAACTTGAACTATCACTTTTTTTTTTGTATAAACTTCCTTTAGTGCTTATTTATTTTATATAACCCAAGTTGAGTGAAGTATATACACATAACTTCCTCTTTTATCAAAACTCTCCATTGCAAAGCCATACTGATGTGTTTTTTTTTGCCTTGCTGAATAAAGTATATTTTCTTTCGATGGAACAGAGTGCCTTTTCGAAAATGGCTGCCAAGTCAGAACAGAGACAAGTTAAAAGAAAAACTATGAATCATCGCGGGGACCGCTGACATTTTGTTTGGTTTGATTTTGATATAGTGGAATTCAGCTAAGGGTTTTGAAGTAAATACATATTTTCAGTCAACATTGATCACATTCTACTATACCCTGATTTTGGTAGGAAGACAGTTATGAAAAACCTTTTTAGTACCAAAATCCTAAATTATAGTAGTATTTTGTCATGATAAAAGATCTTCCAGAAAGGGTTTTTTCTACCAAATCGAGGAATATATTGTTAGTGTAATTTTATAAAACCCTGATTATTATAGGAAACCCACTTTTGACCAAAAACATTGACTAAAAGTCACTAAAATTGGGCATTGTGGAAATGTTAATTTGATTAATTAACTAAAAAGTGCATTTAAAAAGTTTCCTAAGGTTTCTAATAACTCTTCCTTATGGATAGCCGTGTAATTTATTAATTAGTATTGTGAATGTGTGGAATGCCAGGCCTCCACCGTGGTTCGAATTCCACGTTAAACTGTAGGTCCTCCATTTCATCTCTCAATCACCCTACCATTTACACATTAGCGTAAGTGCGTATAACCCGAATGGGTAGTAAGACGCGGTGCTAATAATAATAATAATAATAATAATTAGTACATGTTTGTATAACCTTAACAGGCAGTGAGACGTGGTGTTAAAAAATTAACTAACAAACCAGACAAGACGACACAATTATTCTTGTTCGCGTGATCTCTGGTGTGGGGTCCAATGCCCATTTTTACCCATTTTATTTTGGAAAAACTTGTCAAACTAGCCACAATACTGCTCTTCAGTTATTTATAAAATCATGTGCAGAAGAGATACAAACGGTATCTACACTGTTTTTTTTTATTATGTAATATTCCAACAAGATGGAAGAAGGCAACGGGTTCGATTCCCGTGTCCAGGTGTCATTTTTCAATTACAGCCAATCTAAGTCATCTTTATTTGCTTTCAATGTACAATATATTTGTACTATTGGCGGAATATAGCCACAACCGAGTCGCCCGTGGTTGTGATATCAATGATAGCTCTTAATAGCCTATTATATCCACATGTCCACCACAGACTCTGCCTTCAAATATGAGTGAAGAACTACCCTGAGCACGGGGAAGATCCATGCCTAGCTCAGTGGTAGAGAATTGGCACGCTAAGCCAAAGGTCTCTGGTTCAATTCCTGTGTCTAAGTGTCATTTTTTTCAAGCTATTCGAATATTCCTACAAGCTAACTACTCGTTTTAGAGGGAATCTGAGGTTCTGCTTTTGTGATTTCATCATCATCCCCTCCACCTCCTCATAATACAGAGGGATGAGTAAAGGGAGGGGTAGGCCAGCTAATGTAAACCTCCTGTGAGAAGACTTCCCCACTCCCCCACAAGATCAACGCCTAGTACCCCTCTCCCCCCTAACTGCCGTATACCAAGAAGTGAAGACGCCGCGCGTGAGGGGGTCAAGAGTGTCTGTGAATAGAAATGTTCGTCGAGTTGGATGCGCATGCGCGAATTCAGAGTTTATATTTATATTTTGAGATATTGTATGCGAACGCGCATAGCGGTAAGCTAATTTGAACAAAAATAGTCAACCATACAGTGTTTTTTTACACGTCTTACTACCCGTTCGCGTTATACGCCTATGTACTACTAATTAAAATAATGTGTTAGAGAATAGGAAGGCTGAATTTAGAGGAAGTGTACCTGTTTTTTCGTGAAGTGAGAGTGGAAAACCATTTAGGAAAACCGCCCCCAGTTCACCCGACCGAGAATTCAAACCTCGATCTCCCCGTCCTCGGCAGTCCAGCTCAACACGTAACTAGCACGTTAGCCAACTACACCACCAAGGCGGGTAATGTGGGGACATTTATTTTAAGCCACCCTCTTCATCCATTTGTCTTAGCTTAAATTGTTAATAACCCTCGTATTAAAAAGTACCCTTCGTTTACCCTGAAAGATAGAAAGCTTACCTTGCTCGTTTACACTATGCGTGTAGCTTTTAAGATAGGGCCATAGTGCAATCAGTAAAGGTAAGACGGTTATTAAGTGTACACAAATTAAACTCCTTTAGTTTTAAAGAGTCACGTGTATATATAATAATTTGCTGGCGATAAATCCGAAAGCTAATATTTAATTCCAGTGTATGGGTTATTAGAGATGTTCGTTAATTATTAGTTCTAGAATAAATGCAACATTAATCCTCTAACCATAAATTTAAAAATCAATAAAAGGGAATGAATGAGTTGATTTTTTTATAAATACATTTTCAGTCCATCATTATTGTACTATTCTTTGTTTTACTACGTTTAACATTAAGGTTATTAACGACGGATTGGTGGTTAGACGCAGTACATGAAACAATCTTATTTTAACATAATCATCCCAAACCCCGCCCCTTTTCACTGAGAAACAAGACTCAACCTCATCAACTTTCTCCGTCCCTTGGGGAAAAAAAAAAGTTTCGTTGAGTTTCTGCCAGCGACGGAGGCTTTTACCAGATGTTCAGAAATAGGGTTCAGAAAACGGGAGGTGACGAAAACTAACTTCTTGCGAACTCCTTTGTAACAAAAAAAAATGTTTCTGTTGTAGAAAACGAAAAGAAAAAAAATTGTTTATACACAAGTACGACGAGTTCATCCATGTAAAGTCCTTTCTGGAGACATGTGTAACCTTTCACACTTGCAGATGTGACAAGGCCTTACCAAGAGGCGAGGGGGGAGGGCGCCGTTGGAGGGAGGAGGTTGCGAGAGGGGAGGGCGCCGTTGGAGGGAGGAGGTTCTTCCTGTGGGAGCTCGTGGTATAGGTTGTTTTTTTTTACATTAAATTTCTCTTTGAGCAATTCAAAAAGGGTTTTAAAATATTAGTTTTGTAGGGTGGGGTGGTCGGTCTTATGACGAATATGGATGACAGTAATGTACACACAATTTTTGTTGCTAAGGGTGTTACATGGGGAAGGTGTTTTATGCGTTTGGAAATACCGAGTTTTTGAAGAAGTGCTTTTATATTTTTAAATATGGTTTTCACCAAAATGTAGGCGAAAGCTATCAACAGGTCCTCTATCTAGCTATGAAGTTTAATTTTTTTTAAAGAAAATT